>JAQIXJ010002400.1:0-15989 GCA_034700185.1 Phthiracarus laevigatus | reverse complement strand
GACTCCACCCGCCCATGTCGGACTCCACCCGCCCGAGTCGGACTCCACCCGCCCATGTCGGACTCCACCCGCCCTAGTCGGACTCCACCCGCCCAAGTCGGACTCTACCCGCCCATGTCGGACTCAACCGGCCTATGACTGTGTGTATGACTGTGTATATGACTGTATATGACTGTATGTATCACTGTATATATAACTTGAATGGTATAGGTGTTAAAGGGTATTTTAACGTTTTTTGGACCCCTTCTGTATAAGGGGTTGTCTACCCCCTCGAGTAACCCCTACTGTATGAGGGGGTGCCCACTCACTCGAGTTACCCCTCATTTTACTCAACTTATTCAGTAGTCGAATGATGTGTTGAAGGGTATTTTAAACATTTTTTTGGACCCCTTCTGTATGAGGGGGTGGCCACCCCCTCGAGTGACCCCTCATTTTACTCAGCTTATTCAGCAGAATCGAATGATATAGGAGTTAAAGGGTATTTTTTAACATTTTTTGGACACCTCCTGTATGAGGGGGTGCCAACCACCTCGAGACTCCCTAATTAACCTCCTCTCTTCAACCTGAACCCATTGATATAGGTGTCGAGTGGGTGTACATTCGGGATGGTCGAATATAGTGCTATTGAATCAGTTTTTCCACCCCCATTTTTTCAGGAGGGGTCCTACCACCTTGTATCCTCCGGATTTGCACTCCTCTTTTCGAGCTGAATCCATTGGTATAGGTGTTGAGGGGGTGGGACCTCCAGGGGAGGCGCCTATAAAGGATATCCCAGACAAACACACAGACAGACAAATTTTGTTTTTTATATAATCTGATACACGACAGTTTACGTGAAATCAAACTGTTTTGCGTTGGAGTGAAATGCGTTGTCGTACCACATATTGATTTCGTTTTAATTTCAACGCCAGTCAACAGTTTTTGGCAATTGTCCAACAATGATGATGACAATCATAATAATAATATTGTTGACGATGATGAACATGGATCTATTGATTTGCTTTCAAATTGTGCACTCTTGAAAAAGGGAAGTTATTAGAAAATTATTTAATAGTAAATAGTAAATATTTTACTATTTAAATGCCTTTATTCGTATATTTTTGTATAGTATTAATTTTACTAAACTTGACAATTTTTGCAAATAATTTGCTATAAACTTACAAAAATTACAAGTGTGATCTTAGTGTTTCAAACAACGCTTTAATATCAATTTAATTGTAAAATAGTTAATTTATTAGCTCACTTTTTAGCTCACTTTTTTTTAAAAAAGGCGAACTTATGCTTTTGACTCTGTCCGTCTGTCTGTGTGTCCGCACTAGCTCGACCATAGGATTTAGCAAGTATTTTAAACAAGTTTATTTGACATTGATAACTTATTTGTTTAGAGCCTATTAAAAAGAGCTCTATGAATGTGTCCTTCTTGTTTTTATAATGAAATGAGTCGACAGTCAATATTAAATAAAGTATGGACTGTTATCGCACACGGACTGGTTCCGCACAAATCAATTTTGTTAAAATGAGTCAAAATTTAAACAAATTATTAATTAATTAAATCTTATGATCGAATTCCAGTTTTTGGTGTTTATGGTTAAATGGTAATCTGAAATATTGTTAATTTAAGCATTTATTACAATAATTTTGAAATTAATGAAACCAAAAGATTTCTGTTTGGACACAATAGTTTAACATTCATTAACACAATTAATTGCGTTGCACTTCATTTACATTTGATTAAAATGTTAAAACAAAATCTATATATATATATATTCAGATTACGGATACGTTCATTAAGATTGAGTAATTACGGTAAGATATGAACAGGCAATTATTTTTCAATTAAAAATATTTTAAATCCATATATTAGAGTTTTTAAGTAAATTTTTATAAGTATAGAAAATTGGCGATTAATTAAATTATTTTAATAAAAAATAGTTAGCAAAAAAAGTATTAAATAAATCCTTTATATAACGAAAATGCGTTAAAACAAATAATTTTCTGCTTATTATCAGACGTCAAAAGTGCCACTCTTTTAATGATAATATCGATCGCTTCGCTTAAATTCCACTGATATTCGGCAACACATAAATTTAATACTTTATTATATTCGTTATCATCTTCTGGGTTAAAACTGTCCTTTATTTCATACTCGATATCTTTCGTTTCCAGACGATAATCACCGATGCAAACTCGTTTCAATGCCATTGCTTTTAATTTGATTTCGATTTTGGCGTCGCTATCGATCTGCTCATACTTTTCTAATTCAGCTTCAAACGCTTCTTGAAAATAATTTAACTGTCGTCTGTAAGCGTTCTTAGCTTTTTCTTTTAAGTCTCGATCAGCTAACATTTTTTTAGCCTTTAAGAAAATTTTCATTCATTTTAAAAATAAATTCAGTTAAAACTCATTTAAAACTAATAAATTCATATAGTCATAAACCTAGATATGTTCATTAGATATGTTCTACTATAAAAAATAAAATTTTAAAAATAAATCAAAGAATTATGATAAAATCTATTAAATAGTTTAAGTAAATCAAAGATTGTCTGTTTAAACATTAAAATTTATAGAAACGCGATTTAAACGCGCTATACTTACGTTACACATGTTCACATTGCAAGTAATTCCAGTGCACGAATACATTATTATTTCTTTTAAATAATAAACTTTATTAATATATAGTCAATTTTATTTCTTAAACTAAATCAATATTAAATAAACAATTAAACAATTCAAACTGTAAATAATAAAATGTTGTCTGAAAGATATGCTTAGTGTGAACTCTAAAAAATTATATTACATTCTTTATATAACTTTAACCAAAATTCTTTTAAACTAAACAAAAAATTGAAAATTTAATAGAAAATGCTGAACTAAGTTAAATAACTGACTGGTAAACTTGACACAAAAAACTTGACACTAATGAAAGTTTGCAACTTATATAACATACAAATGCTTATAGCAGTTATAATGTAGAAAGTGTTCTATCAAACGCAAACTTGCAATGTATTATGAAATTTATTTTGCGCTCTGACCCACAAATCCTGTGCGAATACGTAAATCATTGCTAGTGTCTAAAAATACTATTTTAAAAGTAGTGCTCTCTTCGTGATGCAATCATTGCACATAGTTTTACGTGTTACGTGAAGCGTATTAAAACTTATTGGCAAAACTCGCATTTAAAGCTCACTCGACAGCACGACTGACGACTTATGTCTGTGAATGTGAGGCTATAAAAAATATATTCCATTATATGTAAGTACATGTATATTCAATTACTAATGTGCAGAGATAATCTTTTCCGGAATTAAAACTTAAAAACTAGCGGATTATCGAATATAAGACATATAGCAAAAATTTTGAAATTCATTCGACATCATTATTAATAATAACTTTGACATTCCCTTATTTATAAATACAAAATGGGTTTTAAAATGATTTCTGTTTCTGTTCATACATGTAAATATAAGGGTATAGTAAATTCGTCTGATTTTAACTCTTAGAAAAATGTTTAAAAATCGGATTTATCGGACAAAATAGTACCGTTTTGCCTTACCTTTTACCCCTATGGAGCAAAAACTAAGACAGTATGACGGGTGGGGCATAAACTCAGTTTATGCCCCATGGAAACCAGTGCCTATAAAAAATGATTTTGCCCCATGGGGTAAAAAGTCAGGCAAAACGGTAATCCAATACTCAATTTACATAATTGATCATATAAAATTACCTCACTTCCCGCTAAATTAAAACAATAATTTAAATATCGGATAATCCGAAAAAGTATCGTCTCTGCAAATAAGTCAAATATGCTTAACTTAAATGTATTTATGTGCCTTTAATTCCGAGACTCTAAAAATCATAAAAATAATTGTGCCAAGAATTTGTGCGTCAAAATGTTTTCGTGTGTCACATTTTGCTTTTAAACTTTTTTACAGTAATGCCTTTGAGAGTTATTTTTATACATTTAGTTTATATAATTTGTGATCATAATATTTTGTTTTAAGTAAAAATTTATTTGTTGAACTTTCGTCAATTAAAAGATAGCAAAATATTCGAATCGAGCAAACTTTAAAAGTTAATACAATTTTATGGATAGCACAGTAAGCTTAAAAGTGAGCTAAAATTTAGATTTAGTGAGTCTCATAATACAGCAAATATCTATTCATCTTACATGTATTGAACAAACCAGATTCAACCCAAAAACTCATAATTAAATGCTAAAGTGCATAAAATATTTAATATAAAATAAAATGAAACAAAACTTGAAGCCTTTTCGAAGTCACTATCTTTTCCATTGTTGAACGTATAATTAAAGAAAGTGTTTTTTAAATCAACTGATTGTTTATAAATGTGGCAAATGGAACGTGAAATCGTGCAAAATCGTTTACAGTATTTATCGTTTGAAAAAATTTGATTTTTTATTACAAAATGAATTATCATTTAATATTTTTTACTGTATTGACTTCAGTGAAACTCTATTCTCTAAAAAATGCTTAAGATTTCAAAAAAAAATCTTTCAACATCAACCGAGGTGGTTATGTAGTAACCCGGAACCATTGTTGTAAAACTTTTATACTGCAAATTAAAAATATTGTTTGATAAAATTATAATAAACGGAGAAATCACACGCGCATTTTAGTTTAAAAGTTCTCAGAATGATTAACGGTATGATGAAAAATACCTTAAAAATTAAATATAAGTGAACTTTAATCTAACCTAACCAAACACAAACCTAACTAAACCTATCAAAACCTAACCAAACTTAAACCTATCAAAACCTATCCAAACTAATCAAAACCGATACTTTTAAATCGTTAAAACAATAAAATATTTGTTTACACAACAATATTTTGTAAGAATACAGCAAAAATTTCAATTCAGTTTTTTACAACAATGGTTCCGGGATTCTACATAACAAATAATTCCTTCCTTCCTTTTGCGCCGAATGCTTGATCCTAAAATCTTAAAAATTATATTTGAAATTAACATTAACTATGTTATTTGAAACTATAAGTTGATATTCTGAACATAAAATGATGCATTTTAATTATTGTTTTTTTTTAAAACATTTCACGTGTAATTACAACAATTGGAATATGTATCATACAATCCTCAAATTGTTAAAATAAAATTGATCCCATAATCATAAAATTAATTTTGTCATAAAATATTATTAAGAAAGGGAGCAAAGCCAGCCGCAAAAATCAATCGTTTATAAATGCAGTTTTTAATATTTTATCATCTTGTTTACAACAAAATTTAATATGGTAATAGTTTTCTTCCATAATTGTTGCTGAACTAAATTTAGTTTAAATATTTCGTTCAAAAATTACCTTAATGTTCAATATTAGATTAATTTTAGTAACCGCACTGCAATGGAATGGAAAAATAAATTTTTACATTTAATGGAGAGGTGCAGTACTGTTTCCGTTGGGTGAAGTGCTTCATATGTTAACATTGTTATTCAAAAGTTTATAAAAATGTTTGCATTCTATTGCTGTAAAAACTTAAACCTGAAGTATAAGAACGCGCTTAACTAATGTTAGTTGTTTTAATTAACTGATTATTTTGAATACTGGGAATTTGATTGCGTTTAAAACTTTTATTTAAATTAAAATAAGTTTATATTTTTGTTAGGTTTAGATAGGTTTAGTTGGTTTTGTAGGTTTGGATATGTTTGGTTAGGTTTGATTTAGTTATTGAATTATTTTTAAACGATGTTACAATAAAATTAAAATAAATTTTAAAACATTGTTTCCAACAATGGAGCCCATGTAATGCACAATCACCTTTACGTTATTGAAAGTAAATGAAATTTGATTTGAAAATAAATGATTTAAATATTGAACATATCTAGGTATTTTGATCATGGAATTATTTAAATTCTCTCAAATTTTATTTCGTACTTTGTGTCACAATCGAAAAATATTTTTTTAAAGTAAAACTTAGCAATTTGATAAAATGTAGTAAAGCGAATGTTGAACAAGGGTGTATTAACGTTAATTAATGGAACCTCAATGTAATTTAAAATGGTTACCCTAATAGAACTTTAATGAATAATTTTTCAATTTTTGGAGTTAACCGGAATTGTTGTTAATTGGAGTTGAATAAAATTTTAAGTTTAGCTATGGAATAAATTTTTTAATAAAACAATTTAAATTTTCAATCACAAATCAGATATGAAAACTGCAGATAATTAGTGGCTAATTCGGGCAAAACATGTTAATACCTTATATTTTTGTTTATATTGGGCACAAAATAATACCAGTATTGCCCGAAAACAAAATTTTCGACCGGCAAATCAAACAGTAGCCGCAATCGCAGTTCTCTATTGAAATACAGTACAGTATGTGGTTGTTTGGAATGATAGTAGTGTTAGTGACGTCACACGCACTAACATATGATGACTTGCTATTTAAGTTAAGCACTCATTGTTGACTCAATAATACTAACTTTAATTCCATTTAATTCAATACATATTCTATTTGAATCAAACTTACTATTAAAGCAAAAACTCTTATTTCCCAAATAATAATGGTATAAACAATACGAAATGTTTGCGATAATATGGTGATGTATTTATTTGTTTTGTTTACAGTTAATAAGCGTTCAGTCAGCGAATGGTTCGAAACGAATTGAGTGCAACATCGATGACACCACCGAAACACTAATTAAAAAGGTATTTAATTACTAATCGATTATCATCGCTATATTTCTCTCTAACAACCGTTTAGATTCAAAATGAGTTCGGAATCGACGATATATTTAGTTTTTCGGTATACAAAGATCGTGCGCATTGCACTCAAATTCCAATACTTTCGCGCAAATCGGTCAACGATTACCAGATAAGACACGGCGACACCATTTACGTTGTTTTTAAAAAATATGAACAATCGGACGATAATTGCGACATAACTGACAATTATAGTAATAGTAATACTAATAGTCAGAAATTCGTTTTAACGAACGGAAACGTTTCGGTCGAGGATGAGGTCGATAAGCAACTGTACAGCCAAAGTGGTATTGTTGAGCGATCGGCTGATCCCAAATTGTGCAGACATGGGCTCAATGCTAAGTGCGTTCATTGCGTACCGATCGAGCCGTATAATGAAGAATATTTGCGAGAACACAATATAAAGCACATGTCGTTTCACACTTATTTGCGTAAATTAATGGGTGGTATCGATAAGTAAGTCTATTCCCGATTTTCAATTTACTCTCAACTATAATCCATTTTTATTATTTTATGATATGATCCTAAAAGATCCGCCATTTAGTTCTTTTTAAGTTGAATTATTGCTTTATCACTAACTTAATAATTATTACTTTAAGCACACGTCTTTTTTTATGCAAAACTGCACTAATTCTGTTATTAGCCTACGAATTAGATATTTTAAAAAAGCGAAATATTACTTATCTATAGTTTTATGCCAAATTTTGCGTTTGATTTACATAAAAATCTTAAGAGAGTCCCTAAAGTAATGTTGCATTTATTTAAATATAAGCTTATTAATGATTCAAATTATTTCGATAATATGATATGGGTTTAGTTTATGAGTTGGTTTTCAAAACAACTTATACGGTAGTAAACTACTATCAACGACTAAACAAAAATCGTTGAAACAACAAAAACATTCCTTGTCGTGTCGTTTATGCCCACATTTTTTGAGAAGGAGACGCTAATTATTCAGGAAATAATTCGTAAAATCATTTTTAAACGAATGGTTTTAGGGAAAAATAAATGATCGTTATGTTTACATTGCAAACACATTGTCAGTAATTATATCTTATCATATTTAACATATCTTTTCGAAAGCTTATACATTAAATATTTCAACTCTATTTCTAAGCATTAGGAAAGTGTAAATTTAACTTGCGGTAACGTTATTTTACGCAACAGAGAAACCTATATTCTGATCGTTGTAATCGAGTATTTTATAATTTTGGAAATAGTAAAATGTTAAACGTTTTTGTACTTCCACTGAAATTTATTTGCATCCAATTTTTTTCAATAGGCTTTTAAATGTTTCTTATAATGTGAAATAGAACAGATCTTTTTCGTGATTCATAGATACTCTTAATATTTTTTGAATGACATATTTATTTAATGACATAATTCTTCGTATGTTAATATTTTAAACGATTGAATATTATTCATTCTTCGATAATAGCTTTTCTGAGTCTATCCCTGTTTACTTGTAAAGTGTATTTACAATAAGTTTGTGGAGATAATGAGTGAAGTAAGGGGTGATAACTAAAAATCCGGATTGAATTTTTTGATTTATTATTATTAAACGATAAAACAAAAATATAAACTTTTGATTTACAACCAAATCTAGTAAACCTATTTCAAAATAGCATAAGGGATTTGCATTTATTGTATAAAACTTAAGATTCTTAAGTAACGTTAAAAAAATAAGTTTGGATTACAATATTGTAGTTCTCTTTTTACTCATTAATGATATTACATTTTATTTTATATCTAACTGATATTCAGATAAATTAATTAACTAAATTAGTTAACTAAAAACTGTGTTTTTTTCGCATGATAATAGAGGTAAATTTGCGATATTGGAAAACATAAGTTGTAAAATCAAAGCTGGTTGCAAAGAGCACTCTCCATGGCCTAATGGTATTTGTACGAAATGCCAGCCAAACGCTATTACTCTTAGTAGACAGGTAAATATAACTATTTTTTTAATTCACTGTAAGATTATTTGCACAATGATTTTGTTTTAAAATCCAAGATATACCGACACATCGATAATGTAATATTCGAAAATGCGTCGATAGTGGAAAGGTTTCTGAATTATTGGCGAACAACCGGTCATCAAAGAATCGGATTTTTATACGGCTATTATAGCGTACATAAAGACGTTCCTTTGGGCATAAAGTCTAATGTGGTTGCAATATATGAACCGCCGCAAGAAAGTACACGCGATTTTATCAAATTATTGCTACCAGACAAGAATTCGGCTGCAGTTGATTATATTGCCGATGGTTTGGGCTTAAAACGTATTGGTTGGATATTTACTGATCTTATACCCGAAGACGTACAAAAAGGAACGGTGAAACACTTGCGTAACTCAAATTCACACTTTCTTAGCGCTCAAGAGTGCATAATGGCTGGCTATTTGCAGAACGCTCACCCAAATCCGTGTCGATATTCTCCCGATGGGTTTTTTGGTTCGAAATTTGTTACGGTTTGCGTAACTGGAGATCAGAGCAATCACGTCCATATGGAGGCTTATCAAGTTTCCAATCAATGCATGGCATTGGTTAGAGATAATTGCTTATTGCCCACAAAAGATGCTCCAGAGTTAGGTTTTGTGCGCGAGTCTAGTAGTGAACAATATGTTCCCGACGTTTTCTACAAAGAAAAGGATAGTTATGGTAATGAAGTGACGCGAATCGCTCGACCACTTCCTATTGAATACTTATTACTCGATGTACCCGTTTCAACACCTATGGAACAAAAGTACACATTAAACCCTTTAACTCATTTAAAATTATTTCCCGTCGAGAATCGCTTCATTGAGGGACATATTCAAGATTTCAATTCGTTATCATCGTATTTGCATCAATTCAGTGGCGAACAATTTCATGAAGCTATGAGTGACTTCCATTTGCTTATATATATCGCTACAATGGACACTTTACCGCTAAAGAAATCGATGGATCCATTGCTAGAAGCGATCAGAACCAACAATAGGAAATTATCTAAAGATTGGTCTCGTAGTGAAGAATGGGCTACAGTTGAACAGCTCATTATGGCTAACAATAATACAGGTTTGTTTGAATTTAATGGCTAATGGCTTGTGCTATACTTAACAAACTTATACGTTATATACTTAGTAGCGTCGACATCGACCTCAACATCAAAGTTTGATGGCGTTCGGTCAAACTTAAACGCAACAGTGGTCAGACCTCAGGTTTGGTCGTGTAAATACTGCACATTCGAAAACGATCCAAACAAAAGTGCGTGCGAAATGTGTAATTTACCGAAAGATTCCTGAAAATTGTTTTATTTCGATTCGAATACTGGTGATTATTGTACAAATCTTATATAATCGCAAAATTGTTATTAACTTTAAACAAATAAATCAATCTCTCTTATACTATATATAAACATTTTATATATATTATATATATAGCCTCATTATATATTTAAATTAAATTATTCGCAAATATACTTTGATAATTAAAATTAATTATTTACATCAACAGTATATACGATATCGATATATATATATTACATGACATAAAAACAAGACAAGTGACAAAATGAATGGGTTATTAAAATTTAAAATACAATGCAAATATACATTATGTAGAATAAGATAAATAATTACGATTCCAGTAGTCATTTGCACTGTTTTTGATACCAAAAATATTTTATTGCTCTTTTAAATGATAAATATCCACATATAATGGTTGTCATCGTCATATATAAACAGCAGCGAAGCGCGACATTGGAACGAATTAATTTTTCTTATAGTACAACATATACAGTAGTCATCATAAGCGTATGAATGACTAAATTCTCAAAATCCTGCGGTATAAGTCATCGGTGGAAAATCTCCATCATAGTCTGGCGGTGAATCAGATCTTGGCGGCGCTCGCGGTGATTGCTCTCCTGTTTAAAAGAAATTAGCAAATCTCTATAAAACAGCATGTCATACATAAGTGGAACTGACAGATGAACAAACATTTTTCCAAATGAAATAAACGTGTTTTGAAAGATAACAATTAAAAGTAACAGACCTGCGGATGGACTGGAAGATATGGGAGATAAGGCAGAAGAAGAGGCAGTAGTGCTACTGATGCAGTTGGGGTCAAAGCCTCGGACAACAGCTGCATAACTCACGTTCCCTGCAGTAGCGGGATATTGAGAGCAAGAAATGGGGATTATTTTAACAACAAAAGGAGAAACCCAACATTACTATATATACCTTGAACGGCAACAGCGTTTGAAGCCTCTCCACAGTCCACATCCAACCTAAAAAATTAAAATTTGCCAATCAGTATCAATTATAATTTTATATGATGGTTGCCAGTCAAACCTGTGCTGTTTAATTAAAGCACAATCTCCTCCATCGACCACATTAAGATCATAAATGTATAAATAGCCATCAGATGTAGCAATTAAAACGCGGGCACTCTTTTGAATGTTAACCACAGCGCATACATTTCTACAGCCCGATAGCGGCAATCTTGCGGTGGCGAATGAACGCCATTGATTCATCATATCCGCAACTGATGGCCAATAACTCGCTGATTGTGCCAATGCTTTCTTCCCATAAGTACTCAGATATCCCAATAATCCCTGAGGTTCTTCGATTGTTTTACTACAAATAAGTAAGTTTGCGCATTTTTAAAATAAGCAATTTGAGTTGACATAGCATTTAAAATACAAAAAAATCAAACAATAATTATAAATGGCCGGAAAAAGCTTAATATTTATGGTAAAAATACTTAAGAAGTTGAAGCTATAAAATTTGAAATTAAAGTTTTGTGAATAGAAAACAAAAGAGAGTACATTTCAGTTAGATCTTCCAATTTGAAAATATGAACAGTTTCGGTGTTACTTGAGGCACATAAGAATAATGAATCAGCACTAAAACATAGCGAATAAATGGTTACACAACGAGCATATCCGCGACGAAATTCGTAATTGCATTGACCATTCATAACGTTGTACACTCTTATTACGGTTCCCTGAAAAAAACATACGATCAAAATTGATAAAAAAACGTTTTATATGTAAATCATATACCTTTTCGGAAGCGGTCGCGATTTTCAGACCAAACGAGTCAAATGCGATGGCAGCGAGAGGATTATCGTGAGCGGTAATTATAATCTTATTAGTAAGATGTTGCGCATCAAATATGCTAACTTCGCCCTTCATATTATTGGCCGGATATGCCAGGAAACAGTTGTCACTATTAGCTGAAAGCGCGCACAAACCATTTGGATTCGGCGCCGTATCTTTGATTGTGTGCAACAGCTTCATGTCCCGAATATTGTGGATAAATATACTTTCCTCGAGACACACCACCAAACGTTGGCGATTCAACTTCACCGCCAATACTGTGTTCGGATACGCGTGATTGCATATTTCCGTCTTCTTCTTGAAATGGCATACGATTAGCTTACGCGGCGATGACAGGCTCACCACAGACAATAAACTCGACGAAAATAGTCGCTCAACTATACAGATATTCTCAGTGCCTGTTATGTGAAATAGGTTTTAGATTTGTTTAAATCTCGTATCACGTGTTGAACACAAAAAAGTACAAATAAAACTAATGTAATACTAATACATGGACACATCGCGTGATAAACACGTGCAATACATTACACTATAAACAGAGTTAATTCCAAACAAATATCATTTACACCTAATTTTAATTGAGATATACGTTTATTTACCCTTTTGTTAAAGATAAAACGTATATCATATCAAATATGGTTAAAAAAGAAAAACGATAATAAAACGTTTTGAAATCTTTAAACGGATAATGAGATAACAGATTGATAGCGTAAGAATAAAATAATGTAAACGTTTTATTTGGTTCGTAATAACAAATATAATGAAAATATAGCGATACCATCTTCGTATAGCAAATCCAATTTATCGATGGCAGTCAACGCGTATAACTTGAAGCCAGTTTTTGTTCCAATGGCGAGTGATCTTATGGTTGCGAACAAAATAAAAACGAGAACATATGAACATATAAGTATTTAGTATGTTAAGGTCATATGATATAAAGCGTTATATTACGTGCAGTCCTGATTAAACGCGACGAATATGTTGTTGGACGCATCACTTATATCCAAACCATAACTCATTTCGATAACGATAATTAACAATCAAATATTCGATAGAAATACGTACATAATTTAGTAGTAAACAAAATTTCCTAAAAATGATATATTAAATAATTTGGTTTTCGTCTAAATGGATGGGAGATTATCGCTATAATATTAGCGAACAAAAACCATTAACAGACATCGCAAACAACAACTAAATAATGTTTTCTAAACCAATGATTCATAACATCAGCTGCTATTCCTATGGTATTAAAGCTATTATGCTATTCTATTCAATGAATATTAGAAACGCATAATTATATACGACTGTACGAACTGCTGTTACTGTAGCTGTACTGACGCTCGCATTGTTTGCCACTACAGCGCAATAAACTAATATTTACTAATAAACTATGAAATACGTCACCAAAATATATATGGTTTACGCTGTTATGTTTAATCGTTGTTTTAACTTTTTTAATGTAAAATAAACTTTCATTTACGCCTTCGTTGAAATAAATTCAAAATTTTTGTTTTATGTTTGGGAAATCAAGCAAAACTAGTCGAAGCTTCGAACACTTTAATGCAGATGTTGTTTATGGTCAATAGTTTGGTATTGACCGCCACTTTTTCACCCTTTCATTACTTACTACTGTCGCTGAACTTTAAATAAGCTTAAAATATTAAGGTTAAACCCTTGTATGGTTGGAATAATAATTTGGAATTTTATTTCGAATAAAGGAAAAGTTGCAAACTTTCGTCTTTAATTTTTCATTCAATTTGGAGTTAAAATTAATTTTCCTTAATAATTCAAAAATTTTGTTTATTTTGCACTTGCTTTCAGTTTGTTTTCTATTTTTAGTTTTATGGTTCTAGAATTAGCTGACTTAACAAAATCAAACATTGAAGCTGAAACTTCCTATATGTAATCTACTGTACTGTATAATGTATATGATTCTTAAAAAGCTTTTGGTAACTCATAAAACGACTCCTTTTATCCATTTATCAATAAACACCATATTTTAAAGTTAAAAATGATTCCATTCTCTTTTAATGTAATGCTAAAAAATATTTAAAGAATTTTTAAACGTACATAATTTTATTAAAACTCTATCAAATGTTTATGTAACCAAAAAATTAAAAATTTCTGAGTTTTAACCAAAACCAAATCGCGCACTCATGCTCATAAACCTGAAAGTTTGAGCTTGAGTTTCCAAATAATTTCTATACATCAGCCTAACTCGTAAGATTATTCACATACACACACATACGCTTGAACTTATCGTTGAGATTTTAAGATTTAAAAATATATAACTATTGAAAATTAATTAATTATTTTAAATATGTATCATATTAAAAAATATTAATAAATGTTAGCATAAATGTATCTCAAACAGTTATATATTTATTTAATAGTATTTCATAAATATTTAATTATAGAAACTTTTGGCATTGAAATGTGGTTATGGTAAATTATGGAATTTTATGGCATGCCATTTTATTCATGAATCAATGAAGTGCACTCTAGTCCATATCGACTATACTGAACGTCTTCGACTTTGTAGCATAGCGTACTCTGCGAAACAAAAAGTGCTTCGACTTACATACTTTTTTTATTCATTTTACACTGAATAAGCTACGCTACAGATCGTTTAGTAGTCAGTATGGACTAAAGAGCACTTCATTGGCCATAATAATTCAGTTCCTGGTTATTTATCACTATTATAAGCTTAAAAGGCTTATCTATTAAAATTTGACCTTTAGAATCTTAATCGCACAAGAGCTTAAGTTTAGGTTCTAAATATTAACTTAGCCTGCATTAAGCTTAAGCCAGTTTGCCTTGAGCATTATTATTAATTTTATTTAAAATATCACCATAAAAATTTATAAAAGTAAAGCAAACATTTCTCTGCTTTGAGTGGAATATATGTAAGCAAAATGTTTGCATGTATTATAGTGATTGAAAATATTAAATTTTTACAATCCACTACCGTTCCATTACCACACTCAAAATTTCTACTTCCATTCCATTACCGTGCCAATTCCGTAGCTGATCTCAAATTCCACTACCGTTCCGCGGTAATGTAACTAAATTTTCAATTACTAATGTATTATCCTTTATAGGCTCCTCCTATGGGGCCTACATCATTATATTTAAAGAGTAGAGTGCAAATAAGGGTCTCGAGGAGGTGGATGCTCACAAAGAAATAAACCGGGTTTTTGTCAGTTGACACTTTTAAAATCAGGGTAAAGCTCGGATTTGATTTCGACGCATACTCTTATACATTTTTACTAAGGTTGTGACATATAAGTATAAATTTAATTCATTTTAAGTAACACCAAAGAAAGAAATCAGGACTTGTTTCAGGACGTTTTTGTATTTATTAATATGAGTTTCAAAATTATCCGAAAATATAGCTTAACACATTTAACAGGTGAAATGCTTAATCCCATGAACTAGTTTAAGTTCACAATCCTAACCCCATTATAAGCGTATGCGTTGAAAATAAAGTATACGGTAGTATGGTTTGGGAAATGAGATGGAACCTGGTTGAAAGAGTTTGGCTTTGGTATTATTCGTCCATAAATTAAAAGGTGGGCACAATTTAATTTATCTGAAATTTTATCGAGACTAAAATATCTTGCGATAACAGAATAATACTTAATTTCTTAATTCATAATTATTTGTCTAAATTTAAAATAAAAGGCACTTTTCTCACCTAGCTCGCAAGGCAGACTTAATTTACTTTAGATTTATAGAATTATCAAGTTTTCTTTGACAAGTAAAAAAACTTTGCAAATTCTTCGATTATTTTCTGGAAATTCTTTGACAAATTTAACCAAATAAATTTAATATTTAAAGTGTTTTATAAAAATCAAATGAGCATATCATGTTATAATTTTTACAACTAAAAAATAATATTAAAGGTTTACAATATTGAATTTAAATTTTGGATTGTTTAAAAATGTAATGAAATATAAATTGTTTAAAAATGCTAACGAGGGAATATTTTCGACTGTGTTAAGCCGAATTTTTTGAAACCACTTTCATAGAAAACATTAAAAAATATATGTTAGAAAAAAAATTTCGGCAGTGTGAAACGGGAGCCCGTGGAGGGCCGTCAAAGTTTTCACGTGAAAAAGGGGGAGTAAATTAGATTAAAACTTTAAAAATTAAT
>JAQIXJ010002399.1:0-15989 GCA_034700185.1 Phthiracarus laevigatus | reverse complement strand
TCGATAATAATGGTTTACTACACTTGACCTTAAACAAGTTCAACGTCAAGGATTTCAACTTTTTATTGGAAAAAAACGTGCACAAAAATAAAATCACCAAACATGACATCAGTACTATTTACATTTTTTGGTTCTTCAAAAATCATACAAAAATATGTCTTATTAGTAATTTAACAAAAAATGCTTACTAATGGATGTATTTTTGGTATTTTAATTATTTATTGTTTTTGTAACTTATGTAAGTATAATTATTTTAAATTAATTACGAAATAAAAAAACTTAATAGTTTAAATAAATAAATGATTGTTTTAAACGATAGCAGGAGAAACGAAAGTAGAGACACTTAATTTGAACGATGGCAACAAAATCCCGATTTTAGGAATCGGAACGTATTTAATGGGAAACGATAGACAGGTATCAAATAGGATTAAAGATGCTATTAATGCTGGCTATAGGCATATCGACACCGCTTGGCTTTACGGCAACGAAAAAGCGATTGGAAAAGCTATAAAGGATTTAGTTGCCAATGGAAAGATTAAAAGGGAAGACATTTTTATCACCACCAAAGTGTGGAACACTTTTCACAGCAGACCAAAAGTGATCGAATCAATAAAGCAATCGCTTAAAAATTTAGACATGGATTACGTTGATTTGGCTCTAATTCATTACCCGATGGGTTGGGCTGAGGGCGAACGTACTCATCCCCAGCATAGAAATAATACTTATATTGACTCGAACGTTGATTTGGCGGACACGTGGAAAGGAATGGAGGACGCCGTCCAACTCGGTCTAACCAAGTCTATTGGCGTTTCCAATTTCAATCATTTACAAATTGATCGCATAATGGCTGAGGCAAAAATTATGCCAGCCTTGAATCAGGTATAATTTTTACGGCGCATTGCGGTTGCATACATAAAGAAGTTTTAATCAAATAATGTTTAGGTTGAGAGCAATGCGTATTTAACGCAGAAAAAATTGTTAGAGTATTGTCGAAACAATAGCATCGCTTTTGAGGCGTACAGCCCATTAGGCCATGGAAATCGGCAATTACTAAGGGATAGAGTTTTACGCGAAATCGGCAACAAATATAACAAAACGGTTGCACAAGTTTTGATTCGGTATCAACTGGAGAGAGGGGCCGTTACGATACCGAAAAGTTCGCGCAGACAACGAATTTACCAGAATTTTGATGTGTTTAATTTTAATCTCACCGATGAGGATATGATCAAAATTGACAAATTGAATAAAAATCATCGAAATTTTGATTTTGATAAACATCATCGAGATTATCCATTTAATATGGAATATTAAAATTTATCCAAACTTCCAAAACTATTGAAAATATAAATAAGGCGAAGACCTCCGTAACAACTGGCTATTTACACCAGTAACTTTAGTTAATAGTATTATATTATTTCGCAAAAATAAAATTAAAGATTTATATAACAAATTTATAAATATTTTGCAAAATATGATTTATGTATAAATTCAATAAATTATTTACCTAATCTTACCTACTATTTGGTAATTTATTTAAAGATATTCATAATGAAAAATAAATATTCTACATAGAATACTTTATGCATAAAAATCAGTTTAATACTTTAAAACCATAGCGAGTTAAAAAAGTGTTATCATTTTAAAAAAATTTAAGCCTTGATCTATGGATAATGAAACCTAAAAAATAGCAGATCAAGCTAAAAAATTGCATAATGTCTGTAATACGAACTGTTAGCTTATTTACGAAAACACATGCATGTTCATTGAGATTAATGCGGAACACATAGCGAACTACAGCTTATTATTGACATTTATCTCCAATTTTCAAAGGTTTCTAAAATTTTAGTAAGCAAAGCATAATTTTTTTATTATTTTTTGTCTCATCGAATTACTACTGCAAACACACAAACACATAAGTATCCGAATACGAAAGTCGAAATGGTTTTAAAGTCGAGATTATTTTTGCGTTACACTATTATATATTTTGGATGTTTAACGGTAACCAAAACTCTAAGTGCGGTTCATAGAGAAAGTAGCAGCGAAATTATATATTGCGCTAATTTTAATAACAGCGAATTAAAAGGTAATCGATGTGAGTGTACGGATCAGTATCCTATTGTTTTCGACCAGCGTTTCTGTCTTCCACGGAAAAGGTTTAAGCAAAACTGTTTTTACTCGCAACAGTGTACCCAAAATCGATGGCTTAATATTGGATGCTTTACCGGTGATGGTAAGCAACTATCAGAGCCCGACAAGGCTTTTCGGCAAATAGTTGACTATATAAGTGCTGATGAGCGCAAAGACCGGTTTCAAGGCAGATGTCTATGTGTAGCTGGATATTATTTTGACGCTCAAACTCAACTATGTTTGTGTAACGGTTATAAAGTCCACTATAAAAGCTGTATCATACGCAGCCATTGCACCGAAGTGTTTGTGATTGGGATCGTATGTATACTAATACTCACTTTTATTTTCCTTATATTAATGATTTGACGGAAGTGTTTCATTAACTCAAAACCCATATATACCGTTTTCATTAACTCTGAGGGAATATATACCGTATTGCGCTACAATGTAACTGCTAAACAGCCCAGCTATGAAAATTTCAAATTTCCGCACAACTAATATTATTCAAAACTAAAACTTTAATTATATATTTATATATTGATGTGTCACATGACTCATAGTCATGTTTATTAGTCATGTTTTATTAAGTATAATATTAGTAATGAAATATACTTACCTTTACTTACCATAAGTGAAAACACATCACTTTTATACAAAACGCTGAACAGTTAACTTTAACTCAAATTATTATTGTATTATATTATTATTGAAATGAAAAGTGAAATTAAATTGTCCTAAATTTTGTGGTAAACCTCATGAGTAGTAAATTGATTTAAGTGTTAATTATTTAATCAATTGATCAGTCATTCATTAACACGTTGTGACAACAAATTATCACTCAAATACGGTTATCGATTATCATATCATTAAGAAGTGGTCACAACAATATATATGGTGCAATATATATTGTTCAAACTATTTATAGATTGTAAGCAATGTTCTGTAAACTTATTATTTATATAATGAAATAAATCCCCCTCTCTCTACATTTTTACTTAAATTACTTAACAATAACTAAAAAGTTTTAACTAATAAAGAGCATTGTTGTTTCGAGAAAAAATTTACATTTTAGATTCTACAATAAAACAATATTTAACGATTATTTTAACAATATAAAATGTCGAAAGGTCTATAAATCTATAATAGGAAAATACTGGTTATTGCTGATTGTTGTGAGTGAAATAAAAATAGTTTTGTTGCCGCGAAGCGGGTTCCTGACACTAGTTGTTTAAGAATTTAAACGCATGTATTTAAAATTCAGAAAAACTTTTGCTAATTGTTTTATAATGAAATTATTCAGAATAAAAAAAATATTTTGAACAGATAAATTTCTATTTAGCCAGTACCTTAATTTAATTTTGAATTGATAGATAAAATATTTTCCTAGTTATTTTTAAACGGTTGGTGGTTAGTTATTCGTTTAGCATTTAAGTTAAGGATACTTAATGTTGTGATCATAAATTTTTTTGCTCTTATTTAGAGATCAGCAGTAAACAAAGTGTACCAAATATTTAAAATTGGTTATGTCAATTGGTTAATATTGAAACTTTTACTAAACTTTACCATTAGTTATGCAGTTTTAACCTCATTTGTACATACAATTCCGTCCTCTATCGGATTGAAATTAAACTGTAGACCTGATAAGCATTACACTTATCTTACAGCGGCAAATAAACTTAAGACTTATATTATAACCTGCTTGAGACTTAAGCATTATTATAAAAGCACAAATGTTACGTCCATAACAGGATTAATAATGCATAAACACATTATCTCAAGGACATTAATTATATAGTCAAAGAGGTCAATATTAACAAATTACAATGTCTAGACAAAAGCGAATCCAAGGTGGTTTTGCGTAAGTAAATTTAAGAAATATTTCAATTCTTGAGTGTATGGAATTTTATTGACAATTTTTGTGGGTCCAAATTTATTCCTTGAACTTACAAAATTTTGGTTGTGACTTGGATTAAAAAACTTTTAGTGTATCGCACCCATCTGCACATTCTAATAGACATCGTTGACAGAGTAAAAAGATAGTAGTGAAGGTGAGTGATTAATTTTTCAAAAATTTATAAGATTTTACGCGTAAAATGCCATAAGCAGTCACGCTAATAGTGAAGAGATTATTTATTAAACGATTATGCTAACAATATTACAGAAGTATAAAAAAATTGTAGTTAAAAAATGATATTTTATTTCGTAATTAAATGTGTTTTATTATTTTTTGGATTCATTGAACTCTCTGTTATCATAAAAAATACTGAAAATAAAATTTATTTATAAATAGTAGCACATTATCGCCACTAAAGATGTGCTGATATGACGCGATACTAAAAATATTGAGTTTTTGACTCGTATTCCTCGAATAGTTGTTGACAGTTTGATGACAGTGACTGTTGACTTTGAAATTCTTCCGCAACTGTTCCCTCGATTAAAGTTTTCATCGATAACAAATGTTTAAAAAATATCTTTCCCATAATTAAAATCATTTCATTAAATAAGCAAAATAAATAAAAACACGATGCCTTGAAAATAGTTGGCTAAAATCCTATTTTTTGGTAAATAACAAAAAAATTGCGTAATTAAGAATCTATTTTGAGCACCGCATCATCATTAACATGATTATCGTTGTTATTATCGTTATTATTATTGGCAACACTTTGATCACTATTCTTATTGAGTTGCCTTCTCTTCAACTCTTCGACCATTGCTTTATTAAGTAATGGACTGCCGATTCGTTTGGTTCGGTCGATCAGTGAGGGAACCGAAACCTGTTCATCAGTTGTTTCCTCAGACAATGACTCTATGGACCGATTAAACGTTACATCGACGAGACGTGTTGGCGATAATGGTTTGGTGACCTGTTCTATACGTGCCGAGAACATGGAAAGCGTTGACGAAAACTCGCGATCATTCTGTTGGCCATCATTGGCTGTTTCCTGTTTGTAGTTCTCGCCATCTTCGGTCAAATCGCTGTTCAAACTCTGTTTCGACTTAGTCTTTCTGGTGGACCGTCTAATATTCGATCGTTTCGGTCTAGACTTGTTGATGTGTTCGAGAGATTCGGCGGCTTTCAAGCAAGCGTTGATGGCTTCGTCAAACGACGATATGGTCACCTGATTCTCGCTTTGCGAACTGTTTCTCACATCGTCTATGATGATGTTACTGTTTTTTTCGTTCACTGTATTTATCACACTATTTTCGATATCACTTTTCGCGTTGTTGGTATCACTAGTTTTCTTTTTACGAGAGTTGGAACCGAATAAGCGATTTCTCAACCATATGCAGCCTATACTGACCGTTAATGAAACTACTGATACCGAAACCGCAATTATTATTAATTGCATTTTCGTTTTCGGAGTTCCAAACAAAATCTGATGAGTTAATAATATAATTGAAGTCAAGTCAACACTTCATAAATAATCGTTATGTTTGGTACTAAATTAAGTTATAGCGATAAAAATTGCACAAAACAATGAAATCGCGTTTTTATTATACTTTTTTTCGTCGAATGCCACGAAATCAATCGTTATTTAATAATACTTATTTAACTACAGAGCTGTGTTGAGACCAGTTGAAAGTAGTGTTAACAAGTATGTATTACTATCTATTGTCTCATTTAATAATCAGAGCGATTTAGGCGAAATAAAAATAGTTTTCAGCCGATAGCGTATTACGACAAAAAAACAAGAAACAAACATTTTTATTTATTTTTTTATCGCTCAACCGATCGGCAAAAAAATTTCGCTTTAATCACGTTATTATCGCATAATTTTGTTGCGGTGGGAATAATAATAAATTTTTATTATTATTATTTAATAAAGTGAAATAATAAAACTTAACGAAACTAAATACTAATAATGAAATCACTTCGTAATAAATTCATAATAGCGTTCACTCACACAATCAAACAAACAAAAGTTAAGTTAATTTTAATAACTCGTGCGACACTTTAAGCGTAAAAAACAAACCGAAATTCCGATAACAACAAGGAAAACCTTTTTTATTGTCGAGTTGTTTTCGTGATTCTATTAGCCAGCTTATAATGCGTATAATATTTCACAATTTTCGAAGCACAAGAAGTTATTTAGTTATTTCGAAAGAATTGAGTTTTATGTGCTACAAAAAAATCTTGTTTTTATAAATCGTGACCGTTATTACCGGTATGTACTAATACTTTGGTTACGAGAAAATTTTTCTGCTCAAACATATCACACAAACACCGGCTTTACGCTCAATACTAGCTTAAGTCAAGTGTTATGTAATGCGTTGATAATAAAAATTGATAAATACAAAATAAATGTTTGGCTAAATGTTATCCAGTTTTTACAATAATTATTTTTTTGTTGTTTTTATGCGCACAGACGCACGACATTGTACTGCACAAACAAAGAAACAAAAATCATTGACTTTCGATCGAAACGCAACAATTCAATTAAAAGTGCACTCGTATATAACGATAACTTTTCTATCGTTACTTGAAACGTGAATTTTATATTTTTGTAATTAACTAGTTTTCAGAAGTAATAATATAAAAGCAATGCAATACTACTATATATAATATATACGGTATAACTTATGCGGTATCACATTCGCATTAACTGAGGAAGTGTTCGCGAAATGCGTCATTTGGCTGCTGTGCTGAGGAAGTGAATGAATGACTCACGGAAAATAGCTATGTTTATCAAACCACTGTATTTAAAATTGTAATTTATAATGATTTTTTAAAAAGTTTTTCATTTTCAAAAAACTTAATGTTTTTTGTTCTCAATTTTTATACATATATAAGATATTTTTTTGAAGGATTTTTCTCAGGAGTAATGAAAACGTGAATTAAAATTACAATACATATTGTATTTAATTAGGCAGTGGTCTTGAATATACAGTAAGCTGATAAGTAAGCTACTTATAGTTTTAGTCATCATTGCAACTTTATCGGAAATATCTGAATCAGATTTTGTGCGGAAATATCATTTGCAAAAAAAGAAGTTTTTTTGCTCAGCTTAAGCATAGCTTTAGATATAGATATTGGTATTTCATTAACACTGAATCAGCTATTATACCGATACGTATTGACACATATATTTCACGTGCTAACAAATAAGGTTTTCTGTTAAAGTATGTTACATGTGCGACAAAAAGATTACATTTTATTATTATCAGAAATAAATATTTGCAAATTGTTCGCTAATAGCATTCTTTTATATTTGCGATTAGATTTTTAAATTACGTTAACTTGTTTAGTACTAAAATTACGTTTATATGAGAACTTTTTTGGCATGAATTTTTGAAAACTACAAAGTTATGCATTTATCTTATATCCGTTTTTATTACGGATCTTTATTGTTGCCATACATAGCATCATAACCTTTAAACTACGGCAACATATTAATTGAAATTTGAATACTTTTCTTTGAATTAATTAATAAAGAATTATTATTTTATTTGTTATTTAATTTATTTAAATTAATTTGCAATCACGCATTTTCAAAAAATAAATTAATTGCAATCACATATTTTCATATGTAAATGACAACACATACCGATAGAAAGTTTCTAACTCGTAAGTCGTAAGTATTCATGGAGTTTTAATAGCTTGGCTTTTGAATTTTACTGTAGTTTGCAATCTCCAGATCAAACATATGGACAGTGGGACGAACGTAAATGGTCAAATTCGTGTCATTTTATTAACGAGTACGCTGAAAAAAATACAAATTCCACGATTCAGTTCACATAGTTTTTAAAAGTTCAATCATTTAAACATTATATAACTTTTTAAGTATATATATTCAATTGAAATGTAAAATAATTCAAGTATAATTTTAAATAAGGCAATTAATCATAATTTACTGTAAAACGTCAACATGATTATTATATATGGGAAATATATATAAGTACCGTATAAGTATACCGTATATATACTTAAAGTATTAAATTACTGAGCACAAGCCATCTTTGTTTTTATTAAATTAGTCTCGAAACATTTAATGTGTTTAATAAAAATGATTATTTTACAATAATGAGTTAGAAAGCGAGGCATTTAAAAGAATGCCAGTATTACGCAAGACATGGTGCACATTACTAGTGTGTATTATTTATTCAATAAATTGTGTGTCCAGTGATTGGGATTTTATTAATTGGTTAGTCAGCGACGACAATGATGATTACGGCGACCAGATTACACCAATAACAACCCCAAAATTGCCGCAAACAATAAATGAAAACATTAATTTTGATAATAATTACATTCCAACACTTCCGACATTACCAAAAACTAACGAAATAATTATTGAAAGTACTGCTACAACGAATGCGGTAACTTATAATGATAGCAATAAAAGTTTAGAATTGAAGACAATTTCATTATTGGGTACTGAAATGGCTAATAGTACCCGTTCTATGAAATCAGGTAACGATACTGTTACTAATGCACCATTAAAAATGATTGATTGGCTTAACCAAAAACAGCATTTTCAAACTAATCACAGTTATAATAAAAATGCTTCGAATCATTTGGCCTCGAAAACAAATCAATACGTTATCGAAGAAAAAAGTTTAATGAACAATACTATATTACCTAAATCGCAAGATATGTTGATTAATGATACGAATATAGATAAGTGCGATAAACAGATATCAACCGAATTTAAAGGCAACTTAAAAATAATAGCAAATGAAACATTTGTAGCTAACAATTCTTCGTCAAATGAAACTAAAAATAATGCAATAAATAATAATATTGAAAGTAATAGTCCGCTGATATTTGATAGTAATATGTCATTAGACGAAATTGAATTTAATATAATAAATCATAAGTCATTGGAATCAAAATTACATAACAGCCCGACGTCCGTAATTAATTTAAACGTGAACCAAACTGAAGTTCACGCTCAAAATATTCCGCAACAAATTCTTGTCAGCGATATATTAGTGAATAATAGTCTAAATAATAACTCTAAGAGTGGATACAACAATACCGGACATAAGAATGTGATATTGAAGGCAAACCAATTCGATATAACAAATAACGTAAACAATTTTACGTCAAATATTTTTGAAATAGAGACTGAGATTCAAAACAAATCCAAAAATAACGGTTATAATGATACTAAAACGAATAATAATTTAAATTTTCCCAGTGATTTATTAGCGGAATATTTCAGTCTAAATTCTTGTGAATATAACAACAGTGGAGATAAGAATGAAGTTTTGAATGCTATCCAATTCAATATTAGCTTAGATAACAGCACAACATCCATAATTAATTTAAACATTAACCAACCCGAAGTTCACAGTAAGAATAATTCACAACAATTTCTTGGCGGCGACACGAATAAACATAGTTTAAATACTGTACACTTCATTAGTGGATTCAACAGTACGCAAGACAAGAATATAATTTCCAACTCCAGCCAATTCAATATTACAAATTGGACGTCCAATTTCATTGATCCTGGTCTTCAAAATAAGTCCCAAAATAAAAGTAGCAATAGTACTAAAGCAAATAACGATTTAATTTTTAATAGAGTTTTAATACAAAATAATCGCAGCGTAAATAATGTAAACTTTAGTAATCGAATCAACATCACTAGTGATAAGAATGAAATTTTCAATGCCACCAAATTTAATATTACCAAAGATTTAAAAAATTTTACATCAAATTTAAATGAATCAGAAGCGGATGCCGAGAATAAGTGTCAAAATCAAAAAAGTAATAATACTAAAGAGGTTAACCATTTAATAGAAGAATATGCGGACAAACTATTGTCAAATAGCACACAATTTTCGAATGAAGTTTTAAATAAAAGTGAAATCAACTCTAAACTAAATCAAAGTATAGATGCAAATACAAACGTGTCCGCAACTAATCAAACAAAAACTGTCACCGAACAATCAAATTTAGTAACCAATTTAGTGTATAATACTAACACAACAAATAGTTCACACGTTTATACCACAATACCGCCCAATCAGACTCTGATGGGCGAAACTTTAACAACAGATAAAACAATTGAAACTAATTATTCAACGCTGTCATTGGCGACCGATTCGATAATAATTTTAAACAACAGAAGCCAAATGGAAACTCCAGACATTCTAGCAAACACTACGCTTAGTAGTTTAGATGATAATAACATAATTAAAAAGCATTCGAAGAAAAAATCCAAGAAAAAGAGGAAAAACAAAAACAAAAAGAAAAAGAAAAAACTTCAAAATACGTCATTAGAGGAAAGATACGCTAATTTAAGTAATACTACGGAAATAATTGATCACCAAATTCAACACGAACCACACAATCGAAGTGTAATTGTGAATGAAACCACCAATAAAACAGAGAATTTAATTCAACTAAACCTTAATATTAGCTCGATAGTTAATGATTTGATTTTATCAAATGATAATAATGATAACAGTAAAAAGAAAAAACGAAAGAAAAAGAAGAAGAAAACAAAAATACTTAGGCTTAAAACCACGTTACAAAAAGAAGAGAAAAACGTGAATATAACTGACGATAACGCAACACAAATAACGGATAATGTGACAAACTTGTCAATTATAACTTCAAAAAATGAATCAAACATAAGCACAGTTTCCTTATTCAATAAAACCACAGAACTATTTAACGAAAGTACCACACATTACAACGAAACCCGAAACCTATGCTTATCATCAAAACTTCATAATGAAACGTTAGTTTACGATATAATAAATTCCTCAGATACGTCTAACGTTACAAAACCAAAGGAATCAGTTGCCAGCACCAGTCGATTAGAATACAGTTCAACACTAAATCCGATACTACTACAACCTAATGGTTCGTTATTAATTGACACAACAGAATCAAATCATTCTTCAACGAACATTAGCGTATATTTTAACGAAACGCGAAACCTATTGACAAATAGTAATGAAACGGTAATTTGTGGCAAAACAAATGCATCGCAAGACATCAATCGAATTCGGTTGGATGATAGCTTAAATTCAAACCAAAATGTGGCCGAAACTAGTAATTATGAGAATCGAAATGAAACGCATATTCTTAAACAGATTAAGACGCAGTTCGAGAATTTGCTGCAAAAGCAAATTAAAAAGTACGTGAGAAATCAGCTTACAGAGCAGAGTAAATCTAATAATAGCGAAACTAATTGCACTCAAATCGACGAGCAAAGCAGAATTAGTAACAAAACAAACAAGTTATTATCGTTACTTTCGCTGCCGGAAGATAATAAACGAATGCGGCCAATGAAATTCAATTCAAGAACGCCTATTAGATTTGCCAAATTCAAGAAAATAGTTTCGCAAGCAGCCAATATAAAAGGCATGTAAATAGCAGGGGTTGTCCAATAGGGAGAGCTGAGAGTTGACTACCCGAATAATTATTTGTTAAAGTCCGACCGCAACCCAAAATTTTTCAATTTTTTGTCCAAAGAGAAAATCTTGGCCATCAAAACAGGTGGATTTTAGTGATACTTTTAATTTGTTTAAAAATCCAAATACTGTTAAAAACCAATGGATATTAATCGATTTTCAGGTATCCTCAAGAAAAAATAGAAAACAACTTTTCTAAGGACAACAAATCCTTAGTTTATTCCCCAACTGAAATTAAAATAATTAAAGAAAGTAATTTTGCGCTGACCATCATACATCGGCTATCAAAAAGACGATTTGCGTTTTTTTTTTCGTTTTTTATACATATTAGGCGTCAAAAAATGACTGCAAGAGTGTACTAAAAAGTCTTTTATATAAAAATTTTAGTAAAAGACTTTTTTAGTTCAAGTTTTTAGTACAAGAACGACACATTCATATAGAGCTCACTTTTAATAGTTCTATCTAAGCTAATAAGTTATTTAAGAAATACATTAATACTTAAACTCAAGTTTTCCAAAATGTCAAAATTATGAAAAATAATGAATATAAAATACGTGCTGAGTTCAGTGGTCGAGCTAATGCTGATACCGGGACAGACGGACAGACATTGTCAATAAGCTCGCTCTCTTTTCACGAAAGTTAGCTAAAAACGAAAAACGCAGATCTTATTTTTGATAGCTGATGTATGCTGACCATCGATGTTTTTGGACATTCTAACTAGTAATTAGTAATTTCTTTCATATTTAACATTATACACATATTTATCTAATAATTATTTATACCGCAGATGATTCAAATACATGGTCATCGTTCGATATTTCATTAATTTAGGATTCGATGTTTATTTGGAATAAAATTTTCACATTTGAGTTCAGTATGTAAATATATCTTACTTTAATATCAAATAAAATAAATTTAATTATAAATAAAAAGTATTCGATAAATACGGATTTACGTTTACTAAATTTATGATTCGCATAAAAAACAATAAAATTTTATAGTCGGACAAATATAAATACCTTTTTAAAATTTAGGGTAAGTGCTTAACAGCTACATTTGTAATAAACAGGGTGTCCCAGAGGGGGCTGGAGGGGGTTACCTCCCCCAAGAATTCTCAAAAAGTTGCCCCCTACCTAAAAAATGGAAAATGACATCTCTATGAGAGAAAAAATTTTTAGCTCACTTTTTTAAAAAAGGAGAGCTTATGGATTTGACCATGTCTGTCTGTCCGTCTGTCTGTCTGTCTGTCTGTCCATCCGTCCGTCCATCCGTCCGTCCGTCCGTCCGTCCGTCCGTCCGTCCGTCCGTCCGTCTGTCTGTTCGCAGTTTTCTACTAATAGACTGAGTACACCGATTTCTGATATTATTTAAAGGATTTTGAAATTTTCCATCTAGACTACAAAACTAATATATTATGCATTATAAGAAAAGTGAGCTCTCTATGAATGTGTCATCCTTGTTTTAATGCTTTTTTTGGCAGATGGCAGAAAAATTGTCACTTAAATCCGAGTAGTTTGACCCTAAAATTTTGAAAAGTCTGAAAGTAACCTCCCCTAGACCGACTCACTCTGGGACACCCTGGTAATAAAGATTTAATAAACATTTTTTCTTTTCATTTTTTGGTATTAAATTTCACTTATTTTAATTTTAATTTTTCATAAAAATTTGATTTTTATTGATACAAACTTTTCTAAAATGATTTTCAAGTTCGATGAAGTTTTGCTTTAAAATATAAAACTTTTAAAAAAAATATATACTGTATTATGAATGCGTTAATAAAATGCATTTTAAGCTATTATATAAAACTTTTAATGTCTACATATTATATTTATAAACTTCATGTAAATTTGGCTCAAATAAAATATTTAAAAATTATGTTTAAGTTTATAAAGACTAATAGAATTTAATGAAATGTAAAATAATAAATATTAAAGACTGACTTGTATTGCAAGTTAAATACAAATTTGGCAAAACAAATATTTTAAGATTTTTGTGAACCAAATGCTCCACATGTGCAAAAAGCTTCCCGCTATATATAGACGATGTTAATCGCGTGGTTTAATCGCAATTTTAGTGATGTTCATAGCGTGTTCTGTGCTTTTTTACGGGAATAAATCGGTTAATCGCGTGGAATCCATCCGAATTAAATACTGGTAATCGAAGTTTAATTTTCCTAAAAAAACATGTTTAACGAACCAATTATTAATATTATGGCATTAAGACTGAATTGTATTAAATACTTTTAAAAAAATTACTTACACCAGCGATAAACTTTCCACCAAATTCAATAAAGCGTTAGGAATCTCATCAAACTTGGAATCGTCGAGGTCTATATTTTTGTGGCCATTTTCAAAATCATCAAAATCAATGTCAATACTTTCGCAACCATCGATCGCGAATAGGAATAGAAGCGTAATGGTCAATATGACTGCTAATAAAATTTTCAT
Source organism: Phthiracarus laevigatus (assembly GCA_034700185.1). Lineage (NCBI taxonomy): Eukaryota > Metazoa > Arthropoda > Arachnida > Sarcoptiformes > Phthiracaridae > Phthiracarus > Phthiracarus laevigatus. Next base: position 2,043 of record JAQIXJ010002399.1, on the reverse strand, counting down.
TTTGATCCACGAGAGTGTTTTAATTAAAATCCGTTTAAATCAATAAAGAGAACCACACTTTCAAAAGAACGAAATATGAGAACAGTTACTAATAACTTTTATAATAAATTTTTAACGTTTAGATTAGTTTAAAAGTTAAATTTTATTCTACGAATGAAATTACAACCACTAAAGTAATAATATTTTATTGCCATAAAATGTTATTTATATAAAACTTTTTGAAGTGATAAAATGTATTAAGGAAATGCGAAATGAACTCATTAAGATTTCAATTATCTAAGATTTACAAAAAAAAACTGGTATCGCTTAATACTGAGCTTTCAATTATGCTATGAATTTTAAATTGCATTTTTTGAACAAAACAAAATATAATTTCTAAACGGAAGCTTAGATGTCATAAGACATATATTTTGGGCGTTACGCTATTACGGAAATTGATGCTAAATTAATCGATAAGTTTACTTTTGTTTGCTTTAAATTTATTACTTTTTTGCTTTTTTATATTTAAAAAAACAAGAACGACACATTCATAGATAGCTCACTTTTCACAGGTTAATGTACACTTATATCACATATATATTAATTTTTAATCCAAGATGCCCAAAACCCTTCATTAATTTATGAAATAGATGAAATCCCTTTATCAATTTAAGATTGCGTACAGACAGAGAGACGGACAGACAGACATACTCGAAAGAATAAAGTGAGCTAAAAAGTTTCAAAAATCTATATTAATTGACATGATTTAGTTAGATATTAAAGCGTGATTTCGTACTTAAATAATCAATAATCTAGGAAAACGTGATTACTTTGAAACGTTTAACAAAAAATAAGACTTATTACTTAACAAAATTGTTGGTAGTTTCGATATTTAATATTTGATTAAAAGATTATTTTAAAATTTTAGATAGTAAATGGAGAGGAATATCTATTTAACAGAATATTATATTGTGTTTAATTATTGACTGAATTTACAATGAATGAACGAAATTGAAAATATTTAATACATGTAACTCTTATTTTATAATAGAGATGCTGCTGCTAAGTTATTTTATCAATTTTTAAAAATAATTAACAAAAGTCAAAAAATGAAAAAATTGCGATTTATTACTCAGTCTAACACATAAGCAGAGTAAGATTTGCTAATTATATCATAATTATATATATTTAATCAATAAAGCTAGTATTTAATTAAAGAAATTTTAAATTTTACTTACGGTTAGTTTAATTATTTTATGACATTATTTTTGTGATTTATAATTAACTTAGCCTATTTTCAATTTTATTATATTTTATTTTTTAATTCTCAATTAACAAATATTTGACTTTCAGAAAAGTTTTAGAATTCTTAGTTTTGCAGCAGCAATATAAACAACAAAAAATAATAATTTAATATAAACCGGAAAAACAAACAACTCTAAAGGCAATAAATTTATTTTTTTTCTCGTAATTATAAATTGCTTTAATCTCGTCTTCTGTCGTTTGATTGACTAAAGATTGGAATCATGCAAAAATATGTGGGAAACCGAAGGATTAATCATTTTATTGCACACACATACCTAATTTTATTATTTTTCTAGTAATAGTTTTATTATTTAATTAATTTTGTCAAAATCAAAAATTTTTGTAAATATAAGAATAAAACTAAAAACTTTGAAACATTAACCAAAAGATTATATAACATTATAAATCTTACAACGCAAAACTTATAGTTATTTATAAATTGTGGATAATATTAATTAAAATAATGTATAAAAGCTAGAAATGCACATTTTAATCGGTTAACATTTGACTTAACAGGTTAAACGTTTTAAGTTAAAGATTTTGATGTGAGTTATCCAATGTGAGCGATTTTAAGTTATGAAATATTTAACTCAACGGATTAAGAAAAATTTGAGTGTTAACCGTTTAACTCGAAATCAGATATATTTTATTGAATTTCGCTTTTAAATCATTATTCCCAATTAAAATATATATCGCATAAAATTATTGTGCTACTAGTATTGCATACATGAGTAAAATCATTTATTTTACATTTTAGAC
>JAQIXJ010002398.1:0-15991 GCA_034700185.1 Phthiracarus laevigatus | reverse complement strand
CGCCATTGTACAGACCGGGATAGAGATAAGTGGTGGTCAACCAATCACAACGCACAACGCATTTCATCAGATTTTTATAGATTTCGTATAAAAGTTAGTGTTTGCTAAACACAAACTCGTAGATTATTCTCACTTTTGATTACATTAGTTAGCGTTAGTGCATAGTCTTCCCTTCACAGACTAAATAATACATTATTTTCACATTATTTTATATTTCGATTTTATAATAAACTTTAGAAGTTCATACAAGTTTTAGTTTAGAGCTAAAACTCATTTTATTAATACTCTTATAATTAGTTTGTGTCGTATAACGAATACTTGTATTAGTGATTAAAACTATTATTTTGTTAAATAAATACTTTTGTTATTTCAACGTTCGCTTATTGCTTATTCAGTCAACGCTACAAAGCACGTGGTGATTGGCCTTATATAACAACGGTTGGATTCGATTGAATACGGAGTCTAACCAACAGGTTGTATAACTTCAGTTAAGTTATAGCGAGTATCACGTTGTCCAGTTGACAACTGGTGGAACACCCCTATTCTTTTATTATCGTCAGACGATAATCGGAGTTATAGGCAGCCTTATAACCCCGTGTCTCCCGTTAGTAAAAGTCTTAAAGAGTTAAAAAGCAATCGTGCGTGCGTTTCCTGAGCTATTCGTGCGTATACGGTTTCAAATTGGTGGAGGTGCGGCGTAGATCAGCAGTTCTGACTACTAATCGTTTTCTCAGTTTACTTTCAGCGCCGAGCGGTGTAAACTGAATTAAATTTAATTCCGCGTTAAAATTGCCAGTTGCGGTTTGCGCGAAATTTTTGTCTCTTTAAGAAAACACGTGACAAAAACCTTGAGAGCAGTCTCTTAAGGAATAGAGTACACCTGTGCAGCGAAACAGGTATTTCAAGTTAATTATAAAAGCAAGCGATAAAGTGTGAAATAGCAAACAGATAAAAATAGTTTACGGTTGAAATTAGGAGTAATAAATAAGAGTTATTGGCAAAACTAATTCCAGGAATTAGTTTTGATAAAAGTTCTGAACTCTTACCAAAATAGGGGTTCACAAACATATTTAAAGAAAAAAATTTCAGAGAAATTTTCAAACCACCTGCAAGCGATTAAAATATTTTAGTTTATGCTAACAAGAAAACAAAAGCGCTTATCAGTCGTTGACATTCCTTTCGTTAGATTACAAATTATTAACAGAAAAGAAAGATCTATTATCATGAGTAATAACAATATTAATTATGATCATATGTATGAGGACGAGTCCGAAGTACCTGCAAACCCCAGTAGTGAACAGTTAGATTTATTTGTTCGAACAGAAATTTCGAGTAGAGTTGCTCAACAGACCGAAAAATTAATGCGAGAGAAAAAGTTAGCAGAAATCAGGGCAGCAAATCTAGAAAGAGAACTCACTATGCTTAGAGCACAGGGAGAGAACTCCGCTTCAAATCAATTTCTAAATCATAATTCAGATATCGAAGAAGTAAGACACGGAGGGACGCCCGGGGCGAACCGATCCGATCGGGTCTTGGACCCGAACCCTCCACTTGTGCAAATTGAGGAAATAATAGGTCCCACACAACCCGTAAGTGGCAATACTACTACATCCGCATTTGATCCTAATAGAATGATGCGCATGATGTTAGAGATGCAGAAGTCAATGGCTGAAATGCAACACAGAACTACGTTAGAAATGCAAAAAACTACATTAGAGTTGCAAAGACAGAATAGAGAGAACACCAGAAGTCTGGTAGAGACTCTTACTAGTAATAGTCATAGAAGTCGTAGTAATCCTAATCCGATAAAAATTGAACCTAAAAAGTTCAAAGGAGCTTTGGATGAGCCTGCTTTCGACTGGTGTGGTAAGGTTCGGTTAGGTTAGGTTCGTTTCGTTCGGATAGGTTAAATTAGAATTAGGTTAGGCTTGGTTAGTTTGGGTTAAGGTTAAGTTATGTTATTTTATGAGTGTTAGGTTAGGTTTTAAGTTTAATACAATTTAAAGTCATTATATGTTATTAACTAACGAACTTATAGTATCAGTTAAATTATTTTATAAGCGCGAGTTTATTGTTAAAGTCTTTTTATTAATTTTTTAACAACTTATAGTAAAGTCCCACCCATTGATATTTCTTTTAGAAAAAATGAAATTAAAACATGTATTTTAAAAATAATCTACATATTACTTTCAGATATAATTTCTAACGTTAGGTTCTTTCTAAATCGAACACTTTTGTTCGCGAAAGTAAGTTTCGCATTTAAATGTAGGGAGAATTTAACCCAAATCAAAACATTAAATCAACTCTAATTTTAAATTAATTAAAATATTATTCACAGAAAAATTCAAATTATAAGTATACGAGCGTGAAGTTAAATATATCCAATAAACAGTAAGTCTCCTGCTTTTTTAACAATAATCCAAAAAATGATAATTTTATTATTATTATTGTTGAGCAAGAATGTGGGCAACGGTGAAGTGAATTAGTATTTATAGTATTTTTAAAACTATTCCGTTAAGCAATTTCAGTAACATTTTGAAAATAATTAAGAAAATGGAAAATAAAGATAGAAATAAAGTTGTGGATAAGGAAAGATTAGATATAATGAGTGGACAGTTAGCTGTGATCGTTAACGATAATCAAAATAATTCTCAAACTATTCCTTTAAAATTATCAAATAATAGCAAAGAAGTGATTAATGTTGGAATAAAACATAAAAATGAAGTGGTTTGGGGAACACCTTTCGGACATTGGATGAGAATGCCAACACAAAACGATCATACAGTTGCGCACAAAACTGGAATTGGGTTAAATGTGTTGACAGCGATCGAAGACTTATTCGTTACTGAATTCGTTAACATATTTCGAGACATCAACCAACACAAACACACCAATTATTATTTGGTCAAAAATATCAAAAGCGAAAATGTATTTTTGGCCAAACAAAGCGTTAACTTTAAAGCGAAGAGTATTAGTGGCGTAAGCCAACAAACCGACATCAAATTCATGGATGGTTTCAATCGCGAAGTATTATTTAGTCGACAACTAATTCACAGTTGTCTCACAAACAATTTGGTAATGGAAGTCATGGTTCAACCATCCAAAAAGATAGGCTTCATATATATAAATTCGCACGAATATACAATTAAAGACCAAAAGGGAAGCGTTTTGTTACGTATAGACGCGCCCAAAAATAAGTTTTGCTGTAAATCACGCTCAAGTATCGGACCATTTCATATTTATTCGGCTGATAATTCAAAGCTCGGAGTCATTCATAACAAAAAATCGGAAAAGAAGCATTTTAAAGAAAGTTTCTTAATAAGTGCTAACTTTCCTTTGGGTTTAGATGTATTATCAAAAGCAACAATAGTTGCCGTTATGTTTCTTATTAAGTCTTTGTATTAATGTTAGTTAGTGTTAATGTATAATTTGTGCAAAATTTTTATTACAATTTAATTACGATGTATTTGCAATCGTAAATAAATTGTTAGAATTTGATAACTAAGCTTAAATCGGCATCAAATTTAATTGTGTTCTCCTATAAATAAATACGAGAAGAGATCGAATTAATTCATGAAAATATAGTATAACGTTAATGTTATCAAACATTCGGCAATAGTTATGAAAATGACAAACAAATGGTTTATGATATAAGTTATGTATTAGGATTTAGTTTATTTTAAATTAGTGGTTAGCGTTGAGATAATAATAATATTACTGTATATTTTATAAATTTATGATACAATTAAATTGGTAACACAATAAAATACAATCAAATAAAAAGTCAATATAATACAATTTAATGATTAAATTCAAATACAAAAAGCTATTTGATGAGTATATATACTGTTGTATATGTTATCTAAATTTGTGTGATGTTATAAATTACATAACACCTCAAATAAGATTTGAGGCGAAATCAGAGAATAATTTATGTTCAACACATTGATTCCCTAAACAATTTGATTTTGCTTACAAAATATGCTTCAAGTGCTTCAGCGCTTTGATAGAATGGCGAATTGCGAGCATTATAATACCGACAATTGTCAAATATTTTCGTTATGTCACCAATAAATTCAGCCAAATTACGGTATTTGTTGCCGTTCAAACGTTGCTCTATCGTCTTTAAATCTAATCGCAAATATTTATGTTATTTCAATCAAGCTAACGTTACAATGAGAAATTAAGCATATACTGAACAACACTTACCCATCGGTTCCTTAATAACTTGGTAATAATCGGGCACTTCCTTAGGGTTAACAGGTTCCAAAAACGGCCACGAATTCTTGTGCGTCTATTATATAATCAAATATAATGAAATTTAGATTAAAAAAGAAATTTATACGAAGTAAAAATAAAGATACAGTAATAAATTAAGTAATTTAGTTTTAAGGATCAATAAAATAAATGGTTATTACTAAGTAAGTTAAATACTAAGCATAAGATAGTAAATGATTAAATGGTTACCTGAATAGATTTCAATAATTTCCTCAAGTTGTCCAAATCTTTGGTCTCAATTTGTTTTAAGTTTGCGTGATTGATTTGGGAATCACTTTGACAATTGGGACAAACATATTCGTCAATGGAATCGGCTTCCGATTGCAAAACTCCAACACAACGTCCGTGAAACCAGTCTTGACAGCGATCACAACAGATATAAAATTGGCTTTCGTCGTAAGGTTGGCGGCACAAGCAGTATACTTCTTTACCTTTTGATCGTTTCTCGCAATTCGGACATAAATATTGTGCCATTTTCTTGGCCTGCACTTCAGTGAGACCAACGCAGTCAACGTGAAACCAATTGGAACATTTATCGCAGCCAACCATAAGCCGCGATCCGTCGTAAGGCTTTCGGCAAATGCAATAAAGAGCATTAGTCTTCATATTTCGATTTGTTTGGTGATTGCCAGGAGAACGAGATTTTTTAGGTGATGTCGAAGGATTATGAGACGGAGAATTGTGTCGCGATTTCTTTTGTTTTGGCGGACGAATGTCCATAATTTCGTCAAAATCGTCTTCAATTATAAGATTGGTTCCAGAGTTGTTTAGTTTGCGCTTAACACCCGAATTCACTTTCTTCGGTGACGTAAGAATAGTATTTGTCACTGTTTTCACTCTATTGACATTTAATTTATTTATAGGTGACGCCTGTTTACTAACTAATAACGAACTAATTTCATTTTGCACCTCAACTTTTAAATCTTTTTCGAGTAATGCTCGTCTCTTTGCGATATCCTTTTTCAGTAATTCCGTGTGTTTGAATAGTAAAACCTGCATCTTATTGGAATTTTGCCGAAAACGTTTTTCCTCACTCGATTCTTTAACTCTCTGTCTTCGAACTAAATTCTTTTCATCCTTTTCTAGTTTATCTAACATCGATTTGATAACCAATTGACACGTTGATAGTACACCCGCCTCTTCTTTCTGTTCGCCGGACAATAATACCTGACTTTGTTTGGCTTTTGTTTTATTCGCTTTGGAAGTGGAACGCGATCCGACCTGAACTTTTGTTTTATTATTGGGCGTTGCGTTTACTATAGGCGCTACAACTTGTCCTGTTTTTAATTTAACATTCGTTTCTTTCTGTTCCTGATGGTGTCTTTGCAAAGCCATGAGTTTATGCTGAATTTCTGGCGCTACGTTCGGGTTCATCAATGCCTGTCTCACTATTTCGTGAGTCATTTCTGCCGTCAGTACGAATTGCTGTTGTGATGCAATTTGTGAAGCGGTTTGCGTTTGATTCGGAGATTTTTCTGCGTTAACGGTTGGTATGTTAATAGAAGATTTAACTTGTATGGTATTGACGGTCACATCTGGAGTGGCAGGTGTTGTTTGGGTTGGCAATGCAGGCGATAGTTGTACAGCTTTTGGTTCTATGCGAACAGTCGCCACAATGGGAGTCTGTTGAACCTGTTGTGGTTGCCTCTGCGGCGTTTGAATTGTGGTCACACCGCCAACAGAATTAGCCTGATTAATAGAATTGATTTTTACCTGAATTTTTCCAGTTTGTAATTGTTGAGCTAATATTTGATTTAATTGTTGCTGAGGCGCTTGAATTTGAATTTGTTGAGGTTGTGGTTGTATTGGTTGGACAGTTTGCTGTTGTGGTTGCTGTGGTCTCATTTGTATCAATTTTGCGACTAAAGGCTGTCCAGTTGGCGATGTATTATTTGAAACAATTCTAATTTGCGATGTTTGCGGTTGCACTGCAGCAGTATTTTGGACTACAGTAGCACCTGATGACACTATTTGTATGGAATTTGTCAACATATTAGCTGCTGTCGAATTTGGTTGAGTGTTAATCGCTATCTGTAACGGCTGACTACCACTAATGGCAGACAATGGAATTTGAAGAACTTGCATCCTTCCGTCCGGAAATCGAATGGGAAGCTGTACTTGTCGTTGCAATACTTGCGATGTTTGCGGCGTTTGTTGTACTGTTGTCTGAGCTAATGTCGGTCGAACTGGATTTGACAGTATAATTGGTCGCAACGATGTTTGACCAGTTGGTGTTCTCACTACATATGTTGTGGTTGGAGTTGCAGTTCGAGTAACCGTTTGATTAGTGACTGTCGATATTGTAGACGTCTGAGTACCAGTTAATGAGGTGGCGCTTCGAATAATAATTTGCTGTCCCGGAGATTTACCTTGAAATACTGATAATGGTATGCGAAATGTTTGTCCTGTAGGCGTTCTAACCGTAGCAAATGTGGCCGTTGTTGCAGATCTGGGAGTCATCGTCGTTGGGGTGGTAACAACAGGTGTCGTACTTCGCGACGTAAATATTCGTTTCATATTTCGGTTTTGTATTATGCTTGTAAACTTAGTAGTAGTGGTTGGCGTTGTAGTGGTGGTAGCAGTTGTGGCCTTAGCGGCCGCTTCAGCCATTCTCTTCGCATGCAATGCTTCTCTTTGCTTTTTAAGTTGTTCTTCCATTTGTTTCTTAATCTTCTCCGCATTTTCCCTCTGAGCCTGTTCTGCGGCTTTTTGTTTAGCCTGTTGTTGTTGCTTCTCTACCTTTTCTCCAAATTGTCTTATTTCCCATAACTCAAGATCTTCTTCGGGAACCCAACATTCGGTGACTGATGGACCTTTGTGTTGTGGTGACTCCGGACGACGTCTTTCTCTTAAACCACTTCTAATTGGCGTTGATTTTTCTATAATTAAATAATATAATAAAACAATGAGAAAAAACAAAACACTTTCCAAAATAAACTAAATTTAGTTTCTAAAGCGTTATTTAAATACTTAAAAATAAAATAATTTTATATTCTAGAATTAGGGATAGTCTCTAATAACTTATGATCAAAATCATATAACATTTGATAATAGAATATTAATTGCTGGACTAACTAAAGGCATAAAATAAATAGCAATTAAAATACCTCGTGGTTTTGAAGGCAATTCTATGGGAACAATAATTCTTCGAACCAAATATTCAGATCGTATACCAAAAGGCGCGAGATCTCTCCTTTTCAATATTTCACTAGTTTGGACTTCAGTTTCAGTTGTAACAGTATTGGCTCCAGAAGGAGGAGGCTTTGCGGCCAAATCATCCCATCGAACATTAGCCCACAATACACGCAATTGACTGGAAACGCCATGAATCGATTCAATCTTTTGATTGCGAAAAAGCCAAGACGTTCTAAATAGTGGTCTTGGCGTGAGTCCATACGGCCAAATATAGTTATTGACTTTCGCAGTATAACTAAAACCACTAACTTCTCTGAGCGCTCCGCTGCGCGCCAAACGTTTCAATTCAAATTGAGGTAAAATCAATATTGATTTTCGTTTTCCTTTGGAGGTAGTAAAGCGTGGACATTGTGGTAATTGTCCTTTTGCGTGCTTTCGACCGATTTTCTTACCAATCTGTGACACACCATTAATCTTGATAATACGAGCCAAAGATACTCTATCACAACAATTAGCAATTACTCCCAATTCTTCGTCTTTTGATGAATCGAATTCAATAACGTTTCCTTTTTTCTCGTTTGAACCAATAGTACGCTTTTCCTTATCTTTTAAGGCTTTCAGTCTACAAAAAGGTGAATAGCAATTATTGATGTTTTCTTCGCTATCGTTTGCGGATCGACACGAAGGCGAATAACATTTGGCAATTAAACTTTCTTCGTCGACATTAGTTTTCTTTTTAACGTGAATGTCATCGTCATTCACAATTTCTTTCTTAATATTTGTACATCCATTTGAGTTTTCCTCAATTTCCTTCATCATAATTCTACGTTCTAATAAATAATCTATAACTTTACATCTTTTATACAATTTCGGATAAATGATACGTTTATCCCCTTCTTCTGCCAAATGTTTCGATATATTAATAGTGGATATTTGCAAAGATTCTTGTGTTACTATCACTTTAGTAGGTTTGCATTTAATTGGTGGGGTTTGTGCTATTCTTGTGCTACTCCTCCAATACCATCCTCCGCGACCAGTCAACCGATATTCTTCTCCCTTTTGCTTCCAAATTTGGTGCTTAATACGTCCCAAAACGTATCGAACGCCGATTCCAAACCTGAACTGAATATCTTGATCTTCGATTTGATCCCGTCTTTCTCTTTTTTCTTGTTTCTTTCGTTCTTCTCTATCCATAAAAGTAGTGCGTTGTAAATGAGTATATCCGAGTGTTTCGAGCCATGAAGGGTTAAAAAGAACGGGTTTCATCGATGATTCAAGAATACACAATGCGAGCGCAAAATCTTTAGCATTCGAACACATATTCACAGCTTTAAGCCAATTCGGTCGATGCAATGGCCAATTTTGGTGTAAAAAAGGGACTGAAAGTTGGCTCTCAAGTTGCAATATTGTTTGCCTTAAAGTAGCAATAAATAATGATCGCGTTCCAAACGCAGTTCCCTGCCATTTAAGATCAGAAGCGGCCGTTAAACTAAATTTATGGCTCAACTGACGCTTTTTATCCCTTTCTTCCGAGTGTTGATGTTTATTTAATGAAAGCGAATTACTAATAAAATTATTTTGATAATTTTTATAGTTTCCTTCCATTCCCAATTTAAACAGTATATTATTGTTAAAAGCACTCGACGACGAAAGCGCTTTTTTCGTAATACGAGTCAATTCTCCATCTTTATTAAGAACGAGAAGCGTGTCCTCATCTTTAACGTTCGTTAAATTATTAAATCTATTTTTTAATGGATCTAAATTGATTTGCTTTGGTTGTATTGAACCGGTTTTGAGTCTCGTCAAAATGCCTGCTTTAGGACTTTCTCCGTTGTCTTTAGTTTCTTCGCACTTCTTTTCATCTTCATTTTTTTCGTCGCCATCAATACTCTCGTCATCACTTTTTGCTCCATTTTGTTTTCTGTCAATTTCACAATTGCTCTTCTTTTTATTTTCCTCTCTTTCTGTGATTATTTTATTAATTTTTTCATTTTCCGCTTCCAAATAGCTCTTTCGCGGTCCTTTCACTGAATTGGTTAACTTTTCTGTTACCTCCATCTGTCGAATAATATCGTCCATAGATTCTTCAATATTTTTACATAACTCTGATTCATAATTTTGAGAATCCAAACCACGCATAAGTTCGTCGAGTTGGGCTTTGGTTGAATAATACCACGTTTCACTTCCATCTTCTGACTCAACAAATATGCGACGACACAAAAACCAATATTTGCGATCGTGACGATCCCATCCAAGCGGTTCTTGTCTCGAAAGAAACCCACTCTTTTCGTACTCACTTACACAATCAGTAACACCACTAACAGAGTTCCCTTTACAAACAGAACAAATCCACTCTTCATTTGGTACTTCAACGAGTGGAGGATCGAGACAAGAGAGATGAAACACTGCCGGACAGGTCTCGCAGCATAACAAGTCACCCAACTTGTGGCAAACTCTGCAATGATCGTCATGTTTGATAATACCTTCATTAACTAAATCCTCGCGAACGGGAGTTGTTGTTAAGAAGTGATCACAGAGATGTTGCAGTACACGTAATTTTTTATTAACGTGAGTAAATGGATATTCGCAACCAGTTAAACATTCATCAACAATAGTTCGATTAGAGTTCACGTCAGATGATAAATATATTCTAAGCACATCAGGCCAAGTAATGTAGTCATTGAAAAATAAATAAATATTTATTGAATCTCTAAGATCTTGCGGTCCAAACCATGTATTCGTCAAATCATCTTCACGTATAATAGACTTAAGCAATTGTATATGAATTTCAGATAAAAGATTGCATTGTTCGTCAATTAGAAGTGAAGCGCAAAAGTCTTCAAAGCGAAATGGCGTCAAACGTAATATATTTCGAAAATGTCTCAATACCTCATAAACGCATACAGTTTGCATTAAATACTCTCTACTTATAAGAAGATCATCAGACGATTCCGGAAGCGTTAAATCAGGAATTTCCGCGTTCTCGTAAAATAATGGACTTTTAATGCGTGGCGAACGAATTGGAGGCCTTTTTTTAGGTGAACCAGATTGCGATGAACCATCATCTGATTCAACCACTTCTTCGTCCTCTAACTCATCCATTTCCGATTCTTGAGTGTATTCATCGCTTTCGTATTGATCGGAATCATATGGGGTTATGGCACCACTTCCAGCGACATCTTCGTCATACGCATCACTTTCGTCACTATCGTCCCATTTTTTCCTCTTATTTTTACCGCTGGCGCGTGTTTTATATTTCGATGCGTTCGTGCTGTTCGATGCATTCGACGTCTCATCGAATTCATTCGAGTTATTTTGTCCAACACTGCTACCACTTCCAGGGTATAAATATCGCGGTCTTTTGAGAGCAGCTAATCGTTGAGCGGATTCAGCATTCTTTGGTGGTCTTCCGCGTCGACTCGACGCTCGACTTCGACCTGTCATTTATCTTTACAATCAAATAATAGTTATGTTTATTATTTTATATGCCATTTCGTGCACTTATCACTTGAAAATTTTTCAAAATTATTTCGGAATTTATCGTATTTTATGGCCATTTAAGAATTTCTATTTAAGTTTAAAAAAAGTAAGATATAAAACTAAATAATATGCGAACTAAAACTTAAATTTAGTGCTAAAAAGCGAGAAATAAAGTGAATGATTAAGTGAAATTAAAAATAACTATTTCGGGTCCCAATACTGATAGCAGTATAGGCGTAACATGTATACCAATATTTGATAATTATATCAATGTTTTATAATAAATTAGACGATATGTTACATCATTTCATTGTGTTCGCGCAAATCAAACGCTAAATTTTAATTAATGCGCGATTTTATAATAAACAGACGAAAATTAAAGTTTTTTGTGTGTGAAAGCAGTTACGCATTGAATAACGCATTATTAACTCTATAGAAATATCGGACCAAAATCGTAAATAGAAAAATTTTTAAATATTTAATTGAATAACTCTGAATGAGTAGAATCGGTTTGATTAATACCGAAAAAAATAGTAAATAAAACATATAATAAATATGTGTATTAATAGTTACGTTTAAGTTGCGGTTTAGTGTGTGGAGTTGTGTGTCGAAAATACGTTAAAAACAGCTTCAAATGGTTATTGGCTCGCAATTAAACCCACTTTTACTGATAAACTATGGCTAAATAAGCACATTATCATGATTTGGTTGTAAAATATAAACTCTCATATATTTAAAACTGTTAATAATATAATTTATTGTTCATTAATAAGTAATGAATGGCCGATAAATGAATGGAACAAATTCATCAAACCATTCAATCCAATATGGCTTACCATTGAAATTGTTATATGAAATGTTTTCGCTTCAATCAATAGATGGCACCCATTCGTCACCGCATCACACATTACATCACATCAACACTACAATACATATGTACATACCGTACTGTATTTGAATTGAATGCTCAATTTGTTACTACCATTTATCGGCCATTTGTCTGTCTGTGCCACAGTCTATCATATTCATTACTTTACGCGTTTAATACAATCCCAATATTTAGTGATCTCGTGTTTTGCTTATAATTCACCGAAAATGCCATCAATACTTAACGAGTTTGTGGTTAAAAATAGTATGGGAATAATGATATTAATATAAAATATTGGAAACAATATGTTGTGAATACATTAAAGTATAATATAAAGGTTAGCAGTGTTTACAGAACAGCTGTTTTCCCAATTAATTATAAATGAATAGTAAACGCGTACTAACCTAAACAATTGGTTTCTATTCTCACATTTGTCTCAAATTGGTTCTTAATCACCAATATTTGAGTTTTTCTATTTTTCTATCTGTTAAAACAATTTTTCACAAATCGTTTAATGAGTTTTATATGTTTTTAAACATTTACTGTCTGACGATGTCTGCAAAGCTGTTATTTTCGATGATTTATTAACTTAAAAATTATACCGAATTTCATAGAATTTGAAGAATGAGTTTGTATTAACGAAAGTCGAGCAATGATAGCATTGTGTTTAATATGGAATTTTGTTGATTAATCGAAATGAGTATCTAATAATATATCGTAATCGTTGATCGATTAGTTGATGAAAGTGGAGGATTGTGGTGTGCCATCAGAGGTATACGGATGTGGTTCGTTGCGATTGTCATCAATCCTGGACGCGTCACATGTGAGTGATATATATGGTGGGTCTTCGAGTGCGTCGCAATCGCAACGAAGCAGTGGAGCGTCTCTTCTCTGTCGTTGTGGGTCTGGTGGAGCACTACTGCCCACAACAGCTCAACACCACCACCAACTACAACAACAGCAACAGCACAGTGAACTGATTGGGTGTTCGCGTGGCGTGCAATCATTACCGTCCACTCCTAACTCTTATCGTCGACCCATTTCTCCGTCATTTCGGACATATTGCTTGAACAGCTCAAACGTAGGGCCGATTGGTTCGTGTGGTGACGATCCGTGTTACGCATTGTACGGCACTGGCACTGCTCCTTCCACTATAGGTTCTGACTGTAATGCGGGACCAATGAGTGAGAGTACCATATTAGCCAGTAATATGGCAAACGATGATCGAAACACTCCATTCCGTGCTTTGCATCACTGGACCCAACAAACGCATTTGCGTTATCGGACCACATCTCAGCCATTGATGAAACTTTCCACTCTAGTCATTGTATTGCTAGCTTTTCTTATTATCGGTTTTATTGTTCTCTCACCATTATTTCATTATCTTATGTCATGAAAATAAGACATAATTATGTTTTAACATATTTCATTTATTATTAATTAACTGTTAACATTCACCGCAACTAATAAAACATAAATATTTGTTAATATTTCGAAAATTGTAATTATGGAATAAGAAAAAAAATATCCTAACAAATTTAAAATACTGGTACAGCAATATTTATCTCGGACTTAACACCTCTAAGTTTAGGAAATTTTGTTAATTTTTAATTACGAATGAATCCAAAGATATAAATTTAAACATTTAAATTACAATCTGTAATTGACTTTTGAGGTCCAATAGTATTGATATTTAGACTCTTCCGAAGAAATATTTTCGATTCCCTTAGTTCTCTATCTGAATTAAGCTTCTCTTATTGGGTTTTACGCAAAATGCCGTTTTAACAAAAAGTTAAATGTATAAAATGCTAATTTTGCACTAATAGGCAGTTTATTAATAAGATGTTTTTATATTCAATAATGCAATTATTGCTAACACCATTGCTAACAACACTAAAATTTACTCTGACAATGCCCTAAACTCATGCATGAGGTGTTATCGTTTAAATATATTGAAAGCTGAGTACTAATACTTAATTATATCCTTTAAATTTGAGTCATTACAAGTGATGTACAACGCTCGAGCGGATGGCGCTCAGTGCTAAGCGTGAGTGGCCCACATTAAACTTTTATACTGAGCGTTGGGGGTCGAGCGTGAGCGCCGAGCGTATATTAAAAAGATTTTTTCCCGTTAACTTAATTAAAAATTTATGCTACAACACAGATAATTAATTGTAGTGCAAAATTGATTTGAATAAGCATATTCTAAAGTTTATAAAAATGTTTTTGTATTTATCAACTTTTTTCACTTTAAAAGTTATTCTTGAAAATTACATTTTTTATTTAAATTCACAAATATTGACGCTCGGATGACGCTCAGCGCTCGATCGTGCTAAAAAAGTGAGCGTCGAACGTACGGTACTTATTTTACTGAGCGTGAGGGCGAGTGTTGAGAGTCATTTTTTTGCCAAACGCGAGCGTGTGCATCACTGTCTTTACGGCTTAAGTATGTATTATACTAAAAAATATACCAAGGCAAAAATAGAGTTACCCATTTATATTCTATAAAACAGGGTATAACAGGTTTAATACAGTATTTGCATTTGATAGCGAAATCAAAGTACTGTACAAAGTATTTAACGGATAAAGTACTTAATTTATAACATCTGTAGGTCTTATTTTAACACTAAAGCTAATAAAATCAAAATTTAATGAATAATATAAAACAGATTAAAAAGTGTTTTTTTTCCACAAAATTATGCTTTTAATAAGATAATATTAAAATTTTGTTTATGAAAATTAAATCAGTAAATTTTACGATAATAACTAGAATACAAAACAAGAGTTTAGATCCATGTTTTTGAGTTTACAATTTTAGTATCTTAAAATTTTGCTCCAAATTTTCCACCAAATAATAAATATCTTTATTGAATGACTTATTTTTGATGCAAATTAAAGTTCAGCGTTAAATAAATTGAATACATATATTCGTTTTCTGCGGTAAAAATTCAAGATATTTTGATACTGTTTATTAAAAGTTAAATATTGACGATTTAAGATTTGATGTTGAGTTAAAAATCGTTAACTCTTGACGTTTACGCAAATTGAAAATATTGTCCGTTGAGGTGGTATAACGACGCTTAAAAATATTTACAACCGTAAGCTGAATATCAATATTGATAACATTTTGAGCTTTGATACAGTAACCTAACTATTTAAGCTAAAATCTTGCTTAAAACAATGAGCTTCAGCGTTAACATAAGCCCAATCTAAATTTAGTATCTTCATTGTTAAAATGATTTGGGAAATTTTGAAAAGTTACTTTGCTTTTCAGCAATTACAGTCAGGATGTTCCATAGGTACCAAATGTTACCCCCAAATGTTTTAAAAAATCGACCCCTACCTAAAAATGAATATTTGAACAACTCTATGAAAACTCAATGTTTTCTCGATGGCAGAAAATTTTTCCTCTAAATCCCAGTGGCTTGACTCCTCCTTAAAATTTTCAAAAATTCTAAAGTAACTCCTCTCCCAGACCGACACACTCTGGAACACCCTTATTACAGTACTTTTTAGCTCACTTTTTTTAAATAAGTCGAGCTTATGGATTTGACTATGCCCGTCCGTCTGTCTGTGGATCCATACGTCCGCAGTCTTATGTTAATAAAGGGATTTGATCTATTTCTTATTTTAATAAAGGGATTAAAAACTAGTAAATTTGTGAAATTCGTATAAATAATCTATAAAAAAGTAAGCTCTCTATGAATGTATCGTTATTGTTTTATCTGACTTTGCAAAATTCAGATATTTGGATTTGGGTATTCTGTCTGTCCGTCAGTCTGTGCACTCTTTATATTAATTGTTTTTTATTTTATAGAATAACATTTCAGTGACATATGCCGCTATTGGCTGTAAAAAAGTGACTTTCAGGCTTTTTGTGGCAAAATCCAGGTCAAAATTGTAAAAATAGACAAAACCGAGATCAAAATATCTGTGTCATGTGCTGCTAATTTGATGTAGACTTAATATTTAGGGTCATAATATGTAAAAATCTGTTTAAAATGGGCACAATCAACATAAAATGACAAAATTTGATTCAAAATTAACGTGGCACATGCAGCTAATAAGCGATAATAAAGTTATATGATTTTGTTTTCAGTAGAATCTTCCATTATTGGCGGTAGCATATTATAGAACGCGGGTTACTGTGGCATATGCCGTTTTATATATTAAATAACATTTAGCGGAGTTTCCTATAAAAGTAATAAAAATTAATGGGAGCGAGAGAAC
>JAQIXJ010002397.1:0-15998 GCA_034700185.1 Phthiracarus laevigatus | reverse complement strand
CTAACTTGGTTATAATTATATTTCATTTATGCTAATTTGTAAATAATGATTAGTTTTAATGATATTCTATTATTTTTCTTAATTTTGTATATTTTAATAATGTTTACTTTAATATTTTTACCAAAATTAAGATTTTCGGGATTTTTATATTTTGGTACAAAAGCCCGGCCCGATACAGATTTTTAACTCAAGGCCAGAGCCCGACAAAGCCCGACAGAATTCGTCGGGGAACCGCGGGAGACCGAAAAATAGGGGACCCGTTTGATAGTCTATTTCACACATGCTGTTAGTACTTTATAATAAAAGCATGTATGCTTTTATAGCCCTCTTGTTTAATATTAATTTAACATTTCTATCAAATTTTAATGTGTGTTCCGGTTTGTAATGTAATGTACGAAAGTTAAATCATATCCAAAAGTTTAGTCGAAAATAAATGCAAAACAATGGGCGATCGAATTGCCTGACAATGCGTACGCATTCGCTTCGCTTTTAGTTATCCGGTACTCGAAAAAAATAAGATATAATTGGCATAAATCCAAAATAAATGATGAAAACAATCGAATTAGCGTGGAATTTGAGCAATTTTCGCTCAAAGGAAAAAATAGCGTAATGAATGAGAAGAGTATTTACTGTATATATGATTTCTGTTGCTATGGATGTTGCGTTTTACGCCCATAAGACAACTATTTGGCACTACATTTCTCATTTTGGGTAAAAATAACTCGTACATGAGAGAAGAATATTGGATGTGCCGTGAAATAGCTAACTCTCTATGTCAATATCACTTCTGGTAAAAGAAAAAAATAGCCATAATACGAGCCACAAATGCATTAAAGCTATGCTTTAGTATTTGTCCATTATTTCGGTTATTTTCTAACTAATGCAACAAATATTTCTTTAGCAATTGCGAGCGGAAAAAATGATATTGATTTGTAATAATCGCTGAAAGCTTGATGTTAAATTAATTTTATTTTGTTGTGAGATTTTTAAAAATTCATTTTATATTTTATATGTTTTTAAAATAATGACAAAATTTTCATAAGAAAAAATGTACCATTGAAAGTTGCTTAATTAAAAACTTTTATTGTTTGTTCATTGAAGAGCTTATTTTTTTGAGTCCAGTTTGATTTAATTTAATTGTAAGCACGTTATACATGTAAGTGAACTAAATCACTCTAACATCTTAAAAAAAGAGAAGACAATGATAAAAAAGTTAGCCAAACCATATGCTCATGTGGTTTAGGTTTTTGGAATGACACAAAATATATGCATATTCGCTCTCAAAACTTGTATGGCAAAATTAGCTATTACTGTATTTGCTCTATAACATAATTTTAAATAATTATATGTGATTTATGATTCTTATGATAAATTACTAGTCTTTTATGCGCTTAAATACAATTATAATTAAAAAAAGATTGATAGCTTCTGTAAATTAATTAGGAATCGTTAGTATGGTATGTATGTTACCGCGTATCGTAATATTGCGGCTGATGTCGTGCTTATACGTACAGTATTATTACTGGCATCACATTACTCCTAACTGTATAAGAGGAAAAATTATATGCTTACTTGAAAACTTTTAAAATGAAAATATTACGTGATAAACGCATTTTCCAACAGTGTTTAAAAATATTAAAATGTCATTAGCATAATTTAAAAGATTTTTAAAACATATTACAGGTGTTTTATAACTTAAAATTTAAAAGCTATTTTTAACATCTGGCACAAAACATTTCGTAAATTGTGTACAAAATGCTCATAAATGTTAATTTAATTGTGCTTTGTTTGATGCTCGATAAAATTAGATTAACAAAAACGGGAGAGAATTACAATATGATTATCTACAAAGATTTGATTACTGGCGATGTAATGTTCACCAGTTTGAGTGAATTCCGAATAATTGATGACTGCATTTATGAGGTGCAATGTGTTCATATTAGGCGACGACACGAAACGGGCATTGATTTAGTAATTAATCAACAACTCGTCGAAACTGGATTTACTATCGATGAATATAAATACTATATTAAATCTTATATTAAATCATTGCAACGAAAATGGTCGCGAATCGGTTTTAATCGAGAGCAGAGAAAACACTTAAAAACTAAAATGAATAAAGCTGTTCGCAAGGTTTTGTCTAATTTTAATAATTATCAATTTTTCGTTGGCCAAACTGGAAACCCTAATGGATGCGTTGGCCTATTAGACTATAGAGATAACGAAGATGGCTACGATAAACCACCGGTAATGTTATTCTTTAAGTATGGATTGCGTGAAGAAAAAGTATAACATTACTGTAACGCGTACATCAGCCTAAACAGTGCTTAAGGCTTTTCAAAATTTCTACAATTTTGCATAAATGTAAATTTGGCGAACTATATTAGTTTCCAAAAAATTATGAGGAAGCAAGAATATGGCATTCAAATTCCAATGTGTATTTCAAATGGAATAGGCGTAATATTTTAAAAAATGATTATAAAATTATCTAATATATGAAGCATTTTGCTGTGTTTATTACTTTGTTTTCCAAATACAAAGCAATAATACAATACAATAGAAATTTTATTCAACACTTCCATAATAAAGACTTAAAATAAAATAAATAGCCCCGAAAACATTTGGGTATTGACATATGAGACTCTGCGGAGATATCACCGAACTTGTAAACACGACATATTAATAAAAAACAAGAATGACATAAAATAGTTCTCGAATTGATTGGCATTAACCAGAAAAAAATCTTTTTATGTATCGCTATAAAGCTGTGGGCTTATGTAGGATAGAGACAAATACTATTATTGACGAGTAAACTAGGTTTGAATTGATGGGAAAACTGCAGTGTAAGCTAAAAATTAAATGTTACGATTATGGAAGACAAAAAGCTATTTTCATTTAGTCAATATTGACTGTAAAAAATACTTAGTATTTTAACGAAAACTTTTTTCTATTATGCATAACTCCTTTTACAGAAAATGTTTAAAAAACTAGTGAATTCAAAAAAATAACTCTTTTGTTATTTTTTTTGCAAATGAATTCAAAATTGAATGAAAAACAAGCAGAAAAAAATGCAAATTAATTAAGTTTTATGAATGCCGCAAATTATCTGAACGTCGGCAGTTAATTACGATTTAACGTGGTGTTAACAAAAAACTTTTTTTAATAGCTAGTAATTATTTAATCATTACACTCATATACATTTTTGGCGTATAAAAAAATACAATTACTTACCGATTGGTATTCGTTCAGGTACTGAAAACAACTCGTCATTATACGCATTTATTACCGCCAGTATGTGGCAGTAAAGAAACGCCACATAAAACATCGCTGTAATACCGTTATAAAAGTACATCACTGGCAATGCATCGGCGATGGAATATATATTATATATGTGTGTCGCACCCACTTTTACAGTTATGATTATTTTAATCAAATCATTAGTTCCGTTAAAAATGGTATGCCGTGTTGTTGTTTCGTCGTTTGCATAGTATTGAAAGCGAAAACAGCGAGACAGCGTTAGGGAAAGCAAAAAACTTATTTCCTAAATTTGGGCGTAAGCCTTATCCAAGTTTTTTTGCATTAGAAAACATTACTGGATGTGGTGATAATGCACTGTACTATGGCTTAATTTGGATTTTAGTTTTTCGTTTCGGCATTACAATTGCACGCTTTATGCCATGTTTCCAAAGGTCTGCGGATTCATTTTTGTTACGTCACGCTCTTTTATTGATTATCTCTCTCACACACAGTCTCGCACTTGTTTTCTCTTACAATTTTTCTCTTTTTTCCCCGCTATCTGTACACAGCACTCCCAACTTTTTTCTCACTTTTTTCAATTTCATTTCATTTTCTATGGTCTTACAAAACTTGTGGAATTTGTAAGCTATATATATATATAAGCGTTTTCAAGATTTAAGATTATAGAAAAAGAAAAGTGTTGACTATTTCAAAAGAAAAGGAGTTTATCAATTTTGATTCAGTTGAAATAGAAATTTTATTTCTATTATTAAGACCAGTGAGAATAAAAATTAGGCTAAAAATTAATATTAATTAACTTATTTATCAATTTTATTAAAAATTTTCTATGGATCCAATTTAGTATTAAAAGTATGTGTTAAAAAATCGCAACTCAAACTTTTATTTATTGGTTAGAATTATTTTGGATGTTGATTAAATTACATTGAGATTAATTTCAAATGTTATCTATTCGGATATGTGAGAAAATACATGAGAAAAAACAACTAGAATATTAAATTACATAATTGTATATCAAAAGTTTTAAAGGTTAATTCTATATTTTTATTTTTTCCGGTAGTGTTCAGAGTAGAGATCTATCCTAAAACAACAATTAAAAATGATGATAATGCTGATTTGGCAGTAAAAATCAAACTGACCTTTGCACGTACCATTCAAATTATTTATACAATAAATTTCACTTTCTATACTAGATATTTGCAATTTTTATTTTTTGTTATTTTATTTGTTCATTTTAGACATCATAATACCTGTTAAATTATTTATAAGATTTTTTTTGATAATAATAAATGGGATTTTGATAATGTTTTGTTGTTGACAAAGAGCGTCTTCTAAAGAATGATTGATTTTTCGGCCAAATATGACAGAAAATGAAATTAATTTTATTTATATTCCGAGCGCACAGCTTTCAAAAAACTTGTCCCTTTTTTAAAAAAGGGCGACATAACTGCAGTTGTTTGTAATTGTCGCTCAATATCTTTGATTTATTTAACATTTGTAAATTGAAAAAAGAATATTTTTTAAAAAAATTACAGCAATCAGTTTTCATTTTTAGTGCACTATTATTGTTTATTTCTTTATTTTTGATTGAAGTGGTAGTTATAAGATTAGTAAAAACAATCCCATTATCGATATATACATTTTAAAGATTAATATGTTGCAAAAAAACTGAAGAAAAATATTATAGATTACGCGATTATAAGCTATGCAAGTGTTTTTCTGTGAGATACTAAATTGAATTTAAAGTGGATGAGTGACAAAAAGCCTCTTTTACAAGTTTACAAGCTTTTACTATTAATTAAAATAAATTCATTATTAATCAAACAAATCTAAATTTATGGATAGATTCTTTTGCAAAAGATATATCTTTGCCCTTTCATGTATTACAACTTTGTGCAAATTTTAACGCGTGAACTATTTAAAACAAACTCTTCGGCATTTAAAGAAATTTAATGATATTAATTTATCTTGAAAACTTCACAATCGCAAGTCAACCTAGTTTTACACTGCAATTCTCCACTTCATAAAAAACTTTTTAAAGAACATTCTTCTTCTATTTACTTAATGTCTACTGATGTCAAGCTTTTCTATAAGATGACTATTATTGAGCAAAAAAAACAAAAAAAGAGACTATAAGCCAAATTGATCGACCGATCGATTTGAAGCAATTTATTTTTTAAATGTGTCAATAAAGGGAGATTTTTTATGGTTCCATAACACTATGAACTTAAGCTTAATTGAAGTGTTTCGGTAAAAGGGTATTTGCTTCAATATTTTCTCTACAAATATATCTAGTTTATGAATACATTTTATGCACGAAAAAATGAAAAACAAAATAATAAAATATCTTCATATTGAAAAATTTTTAAAGACAAAAAAGAGAAAACAAATCATATTATTCTTTACGAAAGTATGTTACACTTTATACCCGTCTTTAGAGCACAATATTCTTAATTAAAACTAATAGTCTATCATTTAGAAAACTTGATATCTGTCTGAAAATTTTATCACTTTATTTTAATTTTTCAGTCAACTTTTCTTCTTTCAATACAGTAACTATTGTACATAAATTTACATGTATATATATTTTACTTGTAAAACTTTTGCTACAAAGAATAAAAGCCATTGTTGTACAGCTAGAAAATTAATTAATTAGTTAACGATAAAATGGCAGGAATTATTGTTTTATTTTTAAAAAACATTTCTTATGTGTGTGAGTGTTTTCGTGTGTAAACATAATAATTTTAAAACTATAAATTCAATATTGTTTATAATTTTACTTTTTTAAAAATTTACTTTTTATCTGTCAAAACTGATATTCTATGTTATTTTCGGAGGATATGATTCAAACATTTTGATAGGTTAAGTATTGTGTTGCATTTAGAATCGACTGTTATTGCCCTTCACAGCAAATCTCTATATAACATTACTATGAAAAACATTTTGTGTACACACAGTTTTCTGCGAATTATTTATGGCAATACATCACGAATTAAATTATGAAATATCCATTTTTATTACTACAAAATAACGATCTATTAAAATTATCTCATTTTTTTGGCAATATAGAGATTTTGTGATTGCGGGGCTATTATTAATAATGATTGAGCAATAAAGATATTTATGTACAATTATTTATATGAACAATTTATAGATCAACTAAGAATCTCTTCTTATTTTTACTTGTAGTGGCATAACTTTTTTTCCTATTTATTTATTCTTATCTAACTTTTATTATACGATGCTTCCTTGTATAAATTTTTTTTTTGAAAATATTTCAGTACAGTCGTAGAAAACAAAATTTCCAAAAGAAGCGCATCAGAAACTTTAATGTGATTTATCATGTTTAACTTCACCAGACAGTAATTTTTTTATCTCTAAACTTTAATAGTGCTATTATATCTAACGTTAATTTTCGTCTATATAGATATATAATTTAATTTTCTATAATTTGAACAGCTAAACACAAAATTTTAGCATAATTTGAACCATGCTCTTTAACTAGTTTACGGCTAGTTAATATTTACAGTTTTCAGTTTTAGTTACACAAAAAGCGAAAACGCTGTGCAAGTAATTGATGGTTAATTTTCTTTTAACTTTATTTATGTTTCGTTAGAACTACTGTAACTGACATTCATTTTCTGGATACAGTGAAGTCTAAAATTAATTGAGGCTTAAAACACACGGAGTTTGCACATTTTATTTTACGGTTGCCGTGTGTTTCTAAACGAACCTCAATCGAACGGTTAGCTATTTTTATGGCGATGGAAAAAAAATAAAACGCCAGAATCAATTTTATTATAAGAGTATTTAGTGGAAGCTTTTATGATAGGGCTGTGCAATTAAAAATATAAGACTCAGAAATTTTTCTGCATCATAGTTTGAAACCCCAGGAAAATCTCTTTAAAAATTGTTAGAGAAAAAAGTCATAAGTCGAATATTTATTATGAAATATCCTTAGAAAATATCAGTGCCTAATTTAAATGCAACGAGAGATAAAGCTAGTTTAGTAATGATATAGATTAACAAAAGAAATTTAATTTATAATTCTATTGCCATTAGCAAGAAGTACTTAATTATGTCTTCGTCATCTGTTACTTATTAATGAATTTTTTCTAAGGCTAATCAGAGATAAGCGCCTATAATTAAAACCGCAGACAGTCAACGAAGTTTGCATTTAAGCAAAAACATAAATTAATTTCATTAATAAAGTGAATGCTAATGACATATTTGGATATTAGAGAAATTTTGTTTAAGTTTTTTATTTAAAAATCATTTATTATCGGATAAAATAAGCTCTGAAACTTATATAAGCATTGTGCTTCAAATTAGTAAAAACATAATTAAATAATATATTTTTAAAATTTAAATTCTTACGTTGTAATAAAGCATATATAAGGAAGCAGAAATAATAGAAAACTATTAGAAAAATCTGGCCATAATTGCCACTGTTTATATTTGCACGATTTAATTTTGTGTAAAGTAAAAATAGAATTAAATTATATAAAATAATAGAAATTTAGATTATAAAGTATTAAATTAAGTATAGAATTAATTTTGATCTAAGAGGAAAATTATAAACGTTTTGATTATAGGTTTAGGTTTTATCTAATAAACCATGCAAATTTAATAAAGCATAAAATGGGTAAAAAACTATTGTGCTCATTGTGAGAATTGTGGGTGAATAAAAAATTGTCATTTAAATCCCAAAGAATTTTGAAAAATTCTGAATTTAATGTATGAACATCAAAATCTGGGACTCCTTGAGTAGGAATTATTTTTTGGATTACTTTATCAAGCAGAAACAATTCGGTTGCTATTTAGTTCTCAATTCTCTATTATCCAGCTTCAATATGCAGCAAATTTTATCATTTAAAGTTATACAAAATAAGTAAATTAACCAAATTCTTAACAAATAAATTGTTGATTATTACAGTAATAAAAGACATATAATTTTATTTAAATAAACATAACTGAGAAAAAATTGTTTTCAAAAAAGGATACTCTTTTAGATGATCCAAAAACATATTTAATTAAACCTATAAAATTAAAGAATATATGGAACGAGGAGAGTATTGACGGATATCTTATTAAAGTATATAAAATGTAAGTACACATGCTGTATAACATTGCAGTAAAGTACGATAAAAAAAAGTTATTTATGTAATACGGTGTACACTACGCTATCAATGCCCTAAGGTCTTCATTTCTAATCATGTATAGGTTTTATTGTAGAACTAACTCCCAAATAAAAAAAATAAGTAAATTTAGTAATACCCGAATAATTAGAGAGTATTATAAGTATAAAACTGATTGTTTCTAAGCCGTCCGAATATATTTTTAGATATTTTGTTTTTCCTGTTTCTTTTAATACTGTATATAAATGTACTGTCGCTTAACGGATATAATTTTTGCATACATTGCGGGCAAAATTAATTTGAAATGTTACGCATATATCGCTAAAAAACTAAATCTAAATGCCGTGAAACTGATATTATATTTAAGTTCGCGATAATTTTATAAAGTTTTTATTTGAGACGTTTTAATCCTCTTTTTAATTTACCCGACAATCATAAAAAAATACGAAAAAAAAGAAAAAATATTAATGCAAGTAACAACTTAAAAATGGGAAAAATTGTACTTTCACTTGAAATCTTGAAAAAACATGCTTCGCAGTGTTTTTTTCATTGGAAATATTCATTTATATTCCTTCGCAGAAATGATTTTGCTTGAAATATTACTTTTTCTCGCTATTTTTTGGCTAAACAGACAGTGTGTCGCTCGGAATATTTAATATCAATGCATAAAAATCAAAAGCTAGTTTTAAAAATATTCAATATATTTTAACAAAACTCTAAAGACGATGTTCTATCGAAACAAATGATTAAAAAATTAATTTTAAAAAATAAGTAAAATGTATTAAATAATCAAATTTATTGTATTAAATTATCAAAATTAAAATGAAAATTAATATAAAATCAGCCTCAATGAGATTTATTTCATATAAATTTATATATTTTCTTCTAAAAAACATTTAAATCTTTTTATAACAAATAATCAGTTAAAAAATTAAGAATATTTAACATGGAATCAATTTTCCAAAGGATTAATTATAACGATCTATAATTAGGGATAGAAATGTTAGAAAATTTGAGCTTTCCATTTTAGCAATTTGCCAGAATTGTCAAATCATTTTTAGTTGACCACTATTTTAAACAATTGCACACAATTTATTTTTGGAATCATTTGGTATGTTTAGCCCACTTTGTTTAAACTATCAAATAAAATAATTTAACACTGAATAAGAGTTAAATGATTTAATTTATTAAATTTAAATAAATTTAAAAAAAATAAGTTAATAAATATATGGTTAAAGTATATTTCTGGCAAATTACCAATCAAATGTTCAAATTTTTCCAAATTCTGAATCCATATCTTAAAACTAGTGACGTATAAACTATTTGGTATATTACAATGATTTATTAATATTAAAAATTTGTAAAATTATAACTCAAATTTAAAAATTGAATAACCGAATATATAATCTTCTAAGTAACCTTATAACCAACATAATTATAATATATTACTTGAAATCATATATTATTTATTAAAAAAAGCTCGTGAGACGCATTACACGATGAAGTCTCAAACCGATAAAACTTTGAAATTCAATCAATTGTTATTTTAAAAAATAAACCTTAAAACAACTATAGATACTTTTTTCTCGAACCAACTATTATTATTTTGTTGTGCGCTTATGAAGGGCTAACCATCAAATTTGAAGATTTGGCTTATTTTAACGAATAGAAAAATGTCACGCAAATCCATAATTGAGTTTACGGTTTTTAGTAAAAAGAAAGAAATAATAATGGAAAAAAATTTATCAATAATATATATATAGAGTTATGCCACTCACTAAAAATTATGAAACGAAAAAATTGTTTTTAAACGCGTTATAATTAGCAATGCCTTCTAATAACTTCCCATCAATTACTTGGTATCCTATTATTTTACGCTATACTAATATATATATATATATATATATACGTCTTATATATAAAAATTCATTTTGTGTATACTATGTTATGTATTTTTAATCATTAAAAGTTTTTTCCATAATAAATCAATATCTAAATTCTCTCCCATTCTCTCTGTTCGCTGGTTTGTCTAACACGAACGACAGTTCAAACAAAAAACGGTTAATAATAAGTGTTAAGCTGCACTAAAACTGTTTATAATATAAACGCCACAATTAAATAGTTTATCGCAAATATCTTCATTGTTTTATATAAATAAAACAGCAATACATTTAAAAGGACGGCAATGAAGTTGATGTAAAAATTGAACAAACACTAGTAATTAGGATTATAAAGGTCACGATAATAGTGACTATACTCTCTACCCGTTGAACTCCATTTTCTTTCGTTCCTCCACGGAGGTGTTAATGGCGGACCGCTTAATGGTCCGTTGAAAGGAACGTGAATCGGTGTGCGACTTATTGGCGACATCGGTGGCGGATTTGGTAAGCTTGGCCTGTGTAGTGGGTATAATGGCGGCGTACGTATTATAGCGTTTGGTGGCGGTAATGGTGGTGGCAGTGGACCACTGTGACCACTGTGACCAATATGCCCACTATGACCGCTATGGCCACTATGGCCACTATGGTCTCTATGGTCTCTATGACCACTATGACTACTATGACCACTATGACCAGTATGACCAACACAAGGAGCACTCATACCACTACTTAACATAGCGTCATTTTGTGGTGCACTATGAAAGCTCGCAGTGTGGAGCGTAGTTCGTGAACTGTCGCATCGACATCGCGGATCAGATCTGCTAAGTTTTCGTTGTATGTCGTCTTGACGTAATTTCCATGCTAAACAAAATGCAAAAATCACCAAAATTGTTTTAGGGGCTAATAGTACATAAATCTGTGTCCAACTGTCACCGACGATGGGATAGTTAGGTATACGAGTCCAATTGAATGGCAAAATGCTAAATAACTGATTGAACATAATTAATAAGTGAACGCAACCATAAACGATGAGCATATAATAATTTTGGTAATTAAGTCCGCACAAACAAATGCAAGATAAGATGCACATAAAAGTGGCCACAATCGCCGATTTGCCACTCACATAGCCATCGACAGTAATGGAAGGGTAGGTGAATCCCCAGAATGCGGCGATAAACATAGCAACCAGTGATACCACATTGCAGACAACAAGAGTACAAGTCATAAATTTATATCTGTTCATAACGATAGGATATCATGAAGTGACGGCAATACTTCACTTCAAAAATAAGCACAATAAGTAGTTTTTCTGCAGATGCAGATTATGATTACGGTATTGAACGATCACTTACTTGATTGGTTCGCTTCGGATTCTCCATTTTGCTATTTACAACTTCATAGATGTGTCGTGTCATGCGTTGAGACGAAAAGACACGCTAAGACTTGCTGCTGCTATCGATTTTCGCATGCCTTCACTCGCATCCCAACAAACTTTCCAAACTCTTCGCAAATTCACTTCTTTTTTTGCACGTTTAGACAATCAGTTTAAATTATTTTTATTATGGATATATATATATTTTAAATGTCAAATTTTATTATTGTTTCGAGCATTAATCCGTATAATTAACAATAAAAAGTTTTATCGTTTGTTTTATTTGTAGAAATTTATGGATGTTGGAAATTGTCTATATTCTGTTTTGCATAATATATTAAGTAAAATAGTTTTAAAACTTTTGCTTAATTAAAGTAATCCGAACCATTAATTCGATGCAATGCAACGGTAAATATTAAGTAATGTCTACTAAAAAGCATATCTACTAAAATTACTACCGTAAGTTCAGCGTGTGTTTATGATTGAATACCAACCCTCATGAGGTTATTTTAATCATAACACCTTTTATTCGCAAATTGTAATCAACGCTAATATTAGCATTTCTTGCATACTCACTCAATAAATTAAAAAATTTATTATCACCAGCCAGTCTAAGACCAAAATGTTTTAAGCGCAAGTACTGTATAACCGAACGCATTATGAATAAATTAGTTAAAATTTTAACAACAATTTGTTTTATTTAACATACTTCAAAAATCGATTTATTAAGTATGTTAAATAAAACTATTTGCAGTTGTACTTTCATATTTCATTGAATTCTTTTATCTGCTTACGTTAGATTAGAGTTAATGAATTTTTTTTCAGGCGCCAATCGTGTTACTGTAATGGAATGAAGTTTTAGCAATGGCACATAATTTTGGAAACTTCAACCAATTATTTTCCAAAAGTATATTAGAGTAAAATGATTTAATTAAAGCCCAACATTTTGTTAAGCCCAACACATTTCGTAACCCTTTCGGATGCTAATCTCTTTGAATAAATGTTGATATAGTTATGTGAGGGCACTTTATAGTAAAAGAATAAAAAATAAAATACAATAAATAATAGAAATGATGTTATTCAGCGGTGAAAAGAGATGTTTATCTATGCAAATAAAACTGGCGATGTGTAAAATGATATATTCAACTCTTTATGAGATATGATCGAAAGCGTAAGCTTAATACTAGGCACTCAAAAATGTGAAATGTTTGAAATTTGTACAATAAATAAAGATAACAAATTTTTAAAATAAACTATTATATATCATAGTTGCATTTGACGCGAAGGTTTTGTAGCATAAATAGTGCTATAGTTGCTTAGTTACGCAAAAAAGCTTTTTTTATACCATGAAAACCTTCGCGTCAAATCCATCTATGTTATATATATCTCGGAATAGTAACAAAATTATTAATTCTTAGCATTCAACAAAAAAGTTTGCAGTAATGAATGTGGTATATTTTATTTCTAATATTAATACCAAATACCCCCAATTTTCCTACGTTAGGCGGTATTCAAAAAAGTTTATCAAATGTAATTTTAATTTCTTGAATGACCCACAATTCATATTGGCCTCATACATAAAGTATGACAATATTTATGATTGTAAAGCGCTATTAAAAAGCAGATATTATCTCATACAATTAAGTTTCGTTTGATTACCAACAATAAAAGTTAAAACCCAGACTAGGTAGAGTTAGGTTATAAATTAAGGATATTGACGCATTCAATCGTATAACACGCGAGCTAATGTTGAAAAATTAGGGTATTCGGCAAGGTTGAGTGCAAGCATTTGCGATCTTAATAATCTTTAATGATACTTTTACTATTCAACCTTTCCACGTCAATGTTTAAAATATAAAATTGAATCTGTACGCCATATCTCTGAGGAATGGTACTTCTATTTCTTCACTGCCTAACTAAAATTAGCTCAAACATCCTTATAAATATTTATAAAGGAATAGAATAGGAACATAATTAAAATAGAATTTTATGTATAGATATATTAATTGCAATTCTTAATATTTGTTATTTATCGTATTAAGCTATGATCGCCCTTCTCCGTCACGTTCTTCTACATTACTAAAATAACCTATTTGTACTGTTTTTACTTAACAATACCTAAAAAAGTTTTTAACTTATATCGATCGATACATCAAGAAATTCATGTTAGATGCAACAATATATAACTGGTAATATTAACAATATAAAAAGTAATACTGGCTATAATAGCTCTAACGGATTATGGAATGACTGAAATTATGTTTTTATAAACCCAAGAGTTAGTAAATAAGAAGAACGAAAGTATTGCGAAAACTCGTTATAACAAAACATCCGATATTCAATAAGATTTATGAGTTTAGTTGTTAAATGTCATTCTCATTGAAGCAAAAAAAAGTCAAATGGTTATTGCTTGTAATCATCACGTAATCGCTATCTTATTCGGCATTGAATTCGTCATTCATTCCTATTATTATAGAAATATACTATAATTAAATTAATATTAACACAATTATTTTAATTTAATTTATTTTAAATTAATTGAAAATGATTTTCCGATTTTGATTGCAAGTTTAAAAAATTCTAACATTTATTCAAATAAAAATTCTCAGTTTATAAATTCTAAAAATTATAGTCACTAAGCACTCATAGTCACTCATTCCCTAATATTTAAAACTATTAGACATCATAAATAGATGCGTTATTTTAAATATGCGTTTTACATTAAAATCGATCTCGTAGTGCGAACAGACAGACGCGTTAAACTCATGCGTTAGCTATTCTACCGAAAATGAGTTGAAATTTATAAGGAGTTTGCTGTTCGTTTATGCAAAATTAATCAATAATTTGAAAGTTCACGGGGTTTCATACGTCTGCTGCCAATGTTTAAAGGAACTACTTTTTAAAAACACACTACGATTTAGAGTTTAAATCCATGCTAATTAAGTTGTGCAGTAAATTATCAAAACTTACTCACATCAACATATATACAGCGAACTTGCGAAATCAAATTTATTAAACTCGTATTAAATTTATGTTAATAAAATGTTTTTTATTTCGTGAACGGCATTGTTATCGAAAATATCGAAAATGATTAATGAAAATATTTTGATTGCAACATTTTTTCTGTTCTCAAACATAATGCAAACGGAAATTAATCGTATGTTCTATCGGTTTTTTCTTCGCTGTATTTCCATTGTTTATGGGAAAATTTAATTAAACTTTGGATAAAATAAAAGATTGTTATTTTCTTTGCTGGCTTATGCTAGTCATTCCATTCATGTGTTGTAAAGTTGCATTCATTATTCGGCACATTTTCAATCATTTTCATTACAAATCAATTTAAATAAATTCATTGCGACTTTTTATGTTAAGTTTGTATTTCTTTCAATGCGCTATTTTTTGTCGAATTCGCGAATATTTATAGCATGGATCAAATAATTATAATGCAGTTATTAAATTAACTTGCTGTTCGTTATAGTTTGAGATTTTCTATATTTGATCCAATGTTAGATATCAGTTTTTGCTTAGGTTTATGATTAATTCATAAATCTATTATGTATAGTCATTACGATGTTATAAATTTTATAAATCAATTAAAAATAGGGTTAATTTATTGCTAAACACTAGTAAATTGCTAACAAGTCTAGATTAAGATTATAAAATCTTAAATTAATCTTAAATCTTAATCTTAATTATTTATATAATTCGTAAAAATTTAAAAATGTAAAATATACTTTTTATTGGGATTAAATAAGTAATGTTATTAATTTATTTAACTTTCTTAACACGATGTTTTATTAGAATTTCCATATTTTAAAAATATTTTTAAATTGTTGATCAAATCCTTTGAGATTTCTGGTTTCACTGGAAAAATATAAAAACTTTGTCGGAATGAAATAAAATGTTTGCAACAAAAACTGATTATTCCAAAATTGAAAGTAACAATAATATTTTTTAACTGCTCAATGATGGAAAAATTCTATTATGAAATGCAACTTAGGAATTTTGTAAGTTTTTCATAGTAGAATTTTTTCATCTTGTTTTTGCCACATCTTTTATTTATAAACAATTGGTATTCAAATGGCTGGGCTACATAAAAGGTTTACCTAATTAACTGAAATATAAATGCTTGTTTTAGTTAAAGAACGTCTTTAATTAAAAAATTCCAATTTTAAAACAATAATATGAAATTAGTGATGCACAAAAGTCAAAAGTTAAGAATTTTGCTTAACTCTTAACCTTAACTCCAGAAAATTTTTTAACCTTAACTTTGACTTGCTAACAACTTTCTTAACTTTAACTTTAACCGGTTAAGAAGAATTTAACTCGAGTTAACTCAATATTTTAACTTAA
>JAQIXJ010002396.1:0-15999 GCA_034700185.1 Phthiracarus laevigatus | reverse complement strand
AGTTAAAAAATTTTCAGGAGTTAAGGTTAAGAGTTAAGCAAAATTCTTAACTTTTGACTTTTGTGCATCACTAATTTCAATATAAGTTTGTATTAGCATTTTTGATGAGTCAATCTTGTCGCTTAAATTTAGTAACTAAGTATGAATGGCTTTTATAAATATTATATGTAATACTGTATATATTTTATTATTCTCAGTTTAGTTGTTTTTTTATTAATTTGCTAAATTAATATAACAAATTAATGTTATAATGAAACTAATTTTCTCCTGATAAATGACATATCAATAAATATCCTCATTAATAGTCACAATTAAAAAATAAAATCGGCGGTTATGACCTATCTTATTAACATTACTATTAATAAATAAAGAAAATCGTCTGACACAACCAGTTTTATAAAATTTTTCACAAAATTATTTATATTGAATTTTTAAATTTAGTTCAATTTGATTTTTAAGTCAATATCTACAATTCTATTGAAAAATTTAAAATTTTCTAGTATTATTTAGTCAGTTTTAGTTATAAAATCATAGTGATTTTCTTGAAAAGCTTATGGATTTGACCATTTGAGTTTGTCCGTCCGTCTGTCCATCCGAAGCTGTGTCTCCACTAGCTCGCCCACTGACATTAGGCCGTATTTTATAACTATGATCTGTCAGAAAAATGTAGACTAAAAATTAGTTAAATTAATTATTAAATAAACTTATTAGCTTAGAATAAAGTATAAAGAATGTAAGCTCTCTATGAATGTGTCGTTGTTGTTTATCTATTCATCTGGGTTGAATTGACATTTGGTTGAATTATTTTAAGTTTAATCATAAACAAATAATGTATTTGTTGTACAAAATTTCACTTATAAAATACAAAAGATTATTAACTTTAAAATAGATTAATCGTGTAATTTTCGGTAAAATATGCAAATTATATAGTACTAATTTTTAATACCACCGTGCATTGCAGGTAGCTATTGATCTTATTACGAAGTCTCTACGTATTAATAAGATTAAAATGAATTATTTTGGTATTGGTGAAATTATTTGTATTTGTATTGATAGTTTGTATTTGTAAAACTATTTTATTCATTTACTGAAGGTTATAATTTTGAATAGTTTATAGCTCAATTTCGTATGATTCGCTAAAAAAATTAGAGAATAAAACAAATAAACATCAACTTATTAAATATTTCTCCCAATTTTTTTCACCTTAACTGTCCAGAATATTTAAATGCCGTATAACAGTAAAGCGAAATTAATTGATACGATGATTTGTTTAAATATTTTTGAATTGAAACAAATTGATTATATACCACGTGTTTATATATATTAATTAAATAAGGAATGTCATAATTTATTTATTTTTTGGTATTCTGTCAATTTTATGTTTCAATATCAGAAATGCGCTCTATAAAAGTTTTTGTATGTTTTTTCGCAGCATTTATTAAGTGACATAATAGCAGTATCAAAGCTACGAAAAACTTTCATATAACTCTTATCTGTTCAATTTATCTTCGAATAAATAAAATTATTATTTAGATCTTTGATTCGCATTCTTTAATATAAATTTAAGTAAAATAATAAAAATTTTAAAAAATAGTAAACTTTAGAGTTATACGATCACATTAACATTTTCAGGGCTTTAATTAACTTTATTAGAAATAGAAACTCTCTACGTTCATAAATATCAGGTCACTTTATTTTTTTAATGTGAAATTAATCAATTAACTCTATTTGTTGTTTAAGCAAATAATTTATTTACTTGGTTTATTTGCCCTTCAATTATCAATTTATTCTTATTTTTAAGACTTTTAATATATTGCGAATAAATTTATTTGTTTTTTAGTTGGGAAATAATAATAATTTAGGCGAAAACATTATAAACCTCATAAATATTTTCCTATTGACGCTAATTCTCAAATATTGAACAGATATTTTCTAAGAAATTAGCAGCCAAAAATAATACTACGTAAATAATTTTTTATTTTGATACTTTAATTTTGATTGATAGCTAACTTTTATTAGGAAATATATACCCGAAAACAATATTTATACTTTCACGGCACGTATTAATTTATTATTAGAACTCTTTTCCTTTATAGATTATAATAGCCAGCTTTATAAATCAACAACAATTACAATCATGTTATAAATTTATTAATATTTACTATATAGGTTATGGCAAACAGACCACAATTCTATATTATTAAATCTCACCCTGAAAATATTCTTTGAATTAATATCCATCGGAGTATTTTATGCATTTATTGTCCTGCTGCTGAACTTGTGGTTAATTGCAGTTAATTATCATAATTGAGAGTATGAACAACGAGCTTGCCATCACATAACTACTTGCATCTTTAGGCCCCTTAGTTAAAACAGTCCATCGGAGATCCATCTAATAAATTCCTTGAAAGAAATAAAAGAAGCCATTAATCTTGACAATATTACAACTCAATCTCAGACACTGCAACTGAGTAAACATTGATATATTAGACTAATTTCCTTCTATTAGCTTATTGAGCCAAAGAAGTTTCTTGTATAATAAAACAAGATAGAAAAAATTGGTTAAATCAAAATTAATAGTCATACGTAAAGTTTAATAATAATTCCTAAGTGAAATTATCAGACAATGAAAACTTATTTATAGAAATTATGGTTTTTGGCAATTTAACATTTTAAACGTCTTTTATAACTTAATAATTAAGGCCTTGAAAATCGTAAGAAAAAAACGTAAAATAGTTTATTAATCGTTAGAAATAAATGGTCAAATCGATAGAAAGTTCGATTGAAAAATTCTATTGATTTGAAATAAAAAAATTTCAAAAAAGTTAGGTCATGGAAAAACTCAACGGATTTAAATAACAATATTTTGAGCTTTGCGACTAAACATTCTTGGAAATTTTGTTAAAAATTTTTTATTGCCAAGTGAAACCTTTAAAACATGACCCCACTCAAAACTTATCGGATTTAGCGACAATTTTTAGTATTCTAACGTCAATTCTTCCTATTTTTTTTTAAAATTTGAATTCGTTAGAAATAAATAAAATCGTTAAAAAAATTTTAAACCGTTAGAATCGCTAATTAAAAATAACATTTTTAGAATTGTTAACTTATATAACAAGATTAGAATAGTCACCAATACGTTTTTGAATGGTTTTAACAAATCGTTAATTAACGATTTTCAATGCCTTATTAATAATATAGATTAAACTCAGACCTCAAAATATTTTCTGGTCTCGTGTTCAAAAAAACATTCCCAGATCTAGTAATAAAAGGATGATAAAATTTCAGCTTTTGTTAGCTCACTTTGAAAAGTCAAAGTAGAGCTTATGGATTTGAGTTTGTCCGTCTGTCCGTCCGTCCGTCCTCCTGTCCGCAGTCCTAGATTAATTAATGCATTTCTCAGACTTATTATATATATAAAAAGATTTGGAGTTTTTCAGTTTTTGCTTAGAAACTTATACATTTGATAATTAAGTATGCAAAAATATAAGAAAAAGTGAGCTCTCTATGAATGTGCCGTTCTTGTTTTTTGGATTGGTCTTTTTGTTTGCCGTACAATTATCTATCATATTTTTGAACATCTATCCAAATTTGCAAATCTAGCTTATATGACTTTTTCCTATGAAATAGTTTACTATCTATTAAATCTTTTTCTTTTTGTTTTCGCTATATAATGCGGTTCAAAATATTTTTAAGTTTGATAATGCAGTAATAACTTATTTCACGTGGATAACAAATTAGTTATATAAAAGTAAGTGTTTTATAAACATTTATATATGATATTTTAAGAAAAACAAACTTCTATTATTTAACCTCTGTTAACCGTCGTGTTTTGCAAACTTGCACTCATACGATAATGGCTCTTAACCTACCTATAAATCACGAAATCGTAAATCATAAATGCATACCAAGAAAAGTCTAACTTTGTTAATATTATTCAAAGGATTATTGAAACCTTGAAAATATTATTTTTAATTAATAGATAATAATTTTTTAAAGTTTCAAGGTTTTATTGCGAAGTGTTTGTCGAGTGTTTGTCTACTTAACATATTTCTTAAAAAAGTCCTTAACTTTTATGGAATTTATTTAGTATATATACTGACCGCTATTATGTTTCTGTTACCAAAATAAAATTCATAATGGATCGTGAAAGTATAAATATTCAAACACTGTTGGAGCAGAGCGATGACATAGTTATCAGTGGTATCGGTGGTCGATTTCCCGAATCAGATTCGGTGGACGAGTTTGCACATAATTTGTACAACAATGTTGATATGATTACGGACGACGATCGCCGATGGCCTAGAGGTATTTTTTTTAAAAATTTTAGTCAAAATTTTAAATTTATTTCTACATTAAATGTATTATTAATCTAAAACAAGAAATTATTGAAAACATAAGTTGCTCATCGAAAAGCACTAAACTCAATGACTATTTTTGTTTTTCTGGATAATTTTTTGCACTGAAAATAATGTATTTTAATAGCTATTGTTTATTAATTTTAATAATACTTTATTCTCTTATATAAAATATTGAGGCAATTAATTATTACATATTTTAACGTTACCCCACTCTTCATTTTAATCTGTTTCATGAAATAAAACTTAATAAAAAAATTTATGACCACTTGTTACTTTTTTATACAAAAAATTAATTTAATTTGCCAGTTGTTACTATAAATAAGGAATAATTTCTTTAATACTCTTTGCTTATTTTTGTTTTGATAAAATAATGAAATCATGAAGAAAATAAAAATTAATAACATATGTTTTTTTATTTTTAGCGAAATATATAGCTAATTTTAAACTCTTGCACGATTCAAGGATCCCTTTGCTTCCTAACCGGCTTTCAAATAGCAATTCTGGAACTTTTCTCAAAGATAATTTCTTATTTAATTTTTTATGCATATTTATCACAGATTTAAAAATTCTGATCACGTATAACTTTGTCTTTAAATATTTTTCAGTACAAAAAACCCTAAATATTATAATTAAAGCACTTGCTTTACTAATATTAATTGTTTAGTTACAGATATAATAGAAAATACCCACTTGCTCGTTGACCTCACTATTCATTTTCAGTTTAATAAACAACTTGTAATTCTTTTATTCTCATACACCTGTTATAGCATATATAAATAGGTATTGATAAATGCCAGTATAACATTTCGTATTGATTTTCTTACTCGTTATATAAATAATGTTAAAAATTCCATGTGTTTCTTCCTCGACGCAAAATATTTTACGTCAAACATTTTAGCTCTCTTAAATTTTATGATAAGCTAAAACAGGCATAGAGAACATATATGATTTGTATGGAATGGTAGTCTTTGTGCTGTAATAAGATCAAAACATCGATCTTTTATGAATGGTACAGATCAGCTAAGACAATGAGATTTGATTTTCTATTTTGTATCTGCTGAATTGTTAAAATTATTTTATATCTTATTAATTATAAATAAAGTGCCAAAAAATAGTCCCAAAAAATTCAAAATATGCAATTATTTCATCTCGAAAAATTGTCCAAATAATCTTTTATAATCTTTTATATTTTAGTCAAATTTGGTTGTTATCAATAATCTTAAACAAATAAATTTTCACAAATACAAAGTATGCCTCAAATATTCTTTTATCAAGAAATATGCAAAAGAATATTTAATTATGCTTTTTATTCTTTTATAATTTTTAATGTCAAAATCCGCTCTTTAATTATAAAAATTACAAGAATTATTTTGAAACACAGTAATTAAATTTTAATGATTTTATTTTAAGAATTATATGACATGAATCCACGAATGGGTAAAATAAATTCTATTGAAAAATTTGACGGCGCATTCTTTGGAATTATGTCAATGCTTGCTGACTCGATAGACCCGCAATCAAGAATACTACTGGAAACCACTTTCGAAGCCATAACTGACTCGGGTATAAAAATAATATTTTCAACTTTATCATTTTGTCTTGCAAGTTAAACTAATCAAAATTAATATATCTTTCTTGTAAATTATTATAAAATAATTGCGAAATAAATTAACAAATAACCGCTACCCGATTAAGGAATAAATCCACAAACAATTCGCGGCACTAAAACCGGCGTATATGTGGGAAACTCGACAATTGGGATGCCAGACAGTATGCCGCAAGAGTTACAGGAAGACTCGCGAACATCACTAACCGAGGGAATGATGTGGACGATGGGAACGGCTAAATCAATGTACTCGAATCGAATTTCATTTATATTCGACTTTCGTGGCCCATCATTAACCATAGATACTGCTTGCTCTTCGAGTATGGCTGCGTTCGACGTAGCAGTTACTGATCTAAGATTAGGTAATCATCTAAACAAATGAAATGACTTAACGTTTAAAATAACATATTGTTCAGGTAAATGTGAACAGGCTATTGTTGCCGGTTCTAACATAAACCTTCAGCCATACACCAACCATATCTATCAATCTGATCATTTCAATCCATCCGATGGTATATGTAAAGTATGGGATGAAGACGCCGATGGGTTTGTAAGGGGAGAAGCGGTGGTCGCGATTTTCTTGCAAAAGAAATCAAACGCCAAACGCATTTACGCCACGGTTATCCACTCGCGAACTAATATCGATGGATATAAAAAGACGGGAGTGTTTTTCCCATCATCCGAGTGTCAAAAAGATTTAATGGTTGAAACCTATAAAGAGGCAGGTATTGATCCACTTGATGTCAATTATTTTGAAGCTCACGGAACGGGAACTAAAGTAATTGTTTAAGTTATTATCGATTGCGTAAAAATGGTAATAAGTTTTTATTCTTGATATCATAAGGCTGGCGATACTCAAGAAGCAAAAGCAATATATAATGCTTACTGCGTTGACAGAAAAAATTCGTTACCCGTTGGACTGTTAAAGAGCAATATTGGACACGGAGAGGGAGCGTCAGGTCTATCTTCGATTGTGAAGTTAATTCTTTCGTACGAAAACAGTTGCATCGCTGCTAATCTCAATTTGACAAAATTAAAACCAGAGATCGCTGAATTATGCCCTCCATTATTACCTGTTAATAAAAATTTGCCTTACATTCCAGGTATGAATGAAAATAATGGGAAATTATTTATAACATACATAATATATATTAATGCTTCATAGGTATCGCTGGAATAAATTCTTTTGGTATCGGAGGTGTGAATGGACATGCATTGCTTAAGCCTAACGACAAACTATTGAGCGATGAATCGCTAAGAATTTCCGATAAAATACCACGCCTTATAAATCTTTGCGCGCGATCCGAGCAATCACTCAATGAGTTGTTTGATTTTATTGAAAATAATCAAAACAAAATAACGCGCGATTTTCTTGCACTAATTAACGACACTGCGAAAGTAAAACCACAACTAAATACGGCTGGATTTCCATATCGAGGTTATTTGATTATTTTAATTGATTATAATATTATAGAGATATTAAATTTATTGGATATTCCCAAACATAGGTTCAATGATTATTAAAAACGATAACAACTCTGATGGCACAACATTCAAATATAACTACAAAAGGGAGTCATCATTGGCATTGGGAACCACGCAAAAACCAATTTGGTTTTTATTCACAGGTCT
Source organism: Phthiracarus laevigatus (assembly GCA_034700185.1). Classification (NCBI taxonomy): domain Eukaryota; kingdom Metazoa; phylum Arthropoda; class Arachnida; order Sarcoptiformes; family Phthiracaridae; genus Phthiracarus; species Phthiracarus laevigatus. The sequence continues at coordinate 8,400 of JAQIXJ010002396.1, read as the reverse complement.
GGGCAGTCAATGGACGGCAATGGCTAAAGCATTGATGCCAATCGATATTTTTTCGAGTAAAATAAAAGAATGTGCGGATATATTGCGTGATTTTGGTATTGATTTAAACTATTTGCTGCTATCAAAAGACGAGAATTCAATGAACGATATGACCAGCAAATTCGTTGCAACCACTGCTATACAAATATCGATGTACGAGATATTTAAAAAATTAGATATTATTCCCGATGGTATAATTGGCCACTCTTTTGGTGAAATTGCGTGCGCGTATGCGGACGAGTGTCTCACGACTGAACAAGCATTATTAGCATCGTATTGGAGGGGAAAAGTCACCGAAAATAATCGTGAAATACCGAAAGGAATGATGGCAGCCGTCGGACTTTCGTGGAATGAAGTTGCGCTTATGTGCCCGAAAAGTGTTCTCCCTGTTTGTCATAATTCTGCAGAATCCACAACTATTTCTGGTAAGATATTATCTTCAAATATTTTTCGGCTTTTTTAATGTTAAATTTAATCCATTTCTTTAACCATTATTCATGTTCTTAATTTACAGTAAAATACTGTATGATAATTTTAGTGTAATTAATGTCAATATTTTGTCACAATAATTGTCATATATAAGCGAAATAATTATTATACTATATATATATGATTGTGATTAGTTTAGCATTGCAGTATAAAGTTTTCAAATCGCAGTGCCTTTCATTAAAGCATTTATCTTATTCTGTTATGGCCATGATCTGCGATGATTAGTATTTCCCGAACTCATAGTGTTCTTTTAAAAAAGGCACAACACATTGATAAAGCATTTAATAAAAACATTTTAAAGGTTTGATTTCTGATATTTTTTTTGGGATTTTACTAATCTTAACGTAGAACTTATCGGAACAGAACTAAATCATAAAATTATTGACCATTTGTTTGATGAAAAATTAATATCTCATTGACCTCTTTTTAGGCCTCTATGATGACTCAAAACAACTATTGGATGCTTTTATTTCTAAAAATATTTTCGTGCGCCAATTAGACAGCTGCGGTATACCCTATCACACCCCATTTCTCGAACCCGTTGCTAAACAATTAACCGAAAAACTCTCGAAATTTATTCCATTACCAAAATTGCGCTCAAATAAATGGATTAGTACTTCGGTTGCTGAGTGCTATTGGGATACAGATATGGCTAAATACGCGTCTGCGGAATATTTTGTCAACAACTTTATAAGTCCGGTACTATTTTACGAATCGATCCAAAAATTACCGGACAATGCAATAATAATAGAGATCGCGCCACACTCTCTATTCGAGAAAATCATTAACAGGAATCAGGATTCAATGGTTTATATCGGATTAATGAAACGAAATCAATCCGAAACGAATTTGGAATACTTTTTAACATCTATTGGTAAACTGTATCAGTTAGGCGTCAACCCATCGATCGAGAATTTATACCCGAAAGTTGAATGGCCTGTTGTTAGGGGAACACAATCCCTCAGTTCGCTTATGAAGTGGGATCACAGCGATTCGTATTTAGTCAAAAAATATCCGAATTATCACTTTCCTTCCACTGCTTCTGATATGCGTTTGAAGTTTTCGCTCTCAAATCCGGACTATAAATTTTTAGCCGATCATTGTATTGATGGAAGAAAGTTAATGCCAGCCACTGGTTATCTAATGCTCGCGTGGAGACGTTTGGCCGCTTCTTTAGGAAAACAGTGGAACAAATTTGCGGTTATTTTCGAAAATATCCACTTTCGTAGACCGATATTCTTGTCCGATAAAGAGGACGTCGAACTGACTGTAAAATATTTCGCCCCAACAGGTATCTTGTATAACAAATATGTTTTATTGTTATGCATTTATTTAAATAATCCGTTTGATTTCATTAATATTTTGCTACGACTAAAAGGAGATTTCGCTATATTGGAAGGACTAAATATATCGTGTTATGGTAATATTTTTGCCAGCGATGACAATCCGCTACAACTTCAACATCATTTAACTAACAAATACAACGAATCGGATATCAATAACAATGAAAACAAAGCTCTTCAGAGCAATACGTATACCGCTTCCGATGTTTATAAGGAATTACGTGTTAGGGGTTATGATTATGGGCCAAAGTTCCAGTGTATCGAAGAAGTTACGAACGATGGCAATATGTTCATAGCGAATGGTAAAATAAAATGGTTGGGCAATTGGGAATCATTCGCTGACTCAATGTTGCAAATATCGGCAACAGCTCTACCAATCAGAAATCTAATCATTCCGGTTATGTTGCAATCGCTCAGATGTGATCCGAAAATATTCTTTGACGCCATCGAAGAGGCAAAGGAAGTGCTATACGATGAAAAGTTTGTCGATTTGGATGAAAGCGCTAAAGAACTGACCAGTATTGACAAATCCCCTAATTCTAATATTAATATATCTTTTGGTGATGATAATGATATTACGGAAGAAGAATTTAGAGGACACGTGCGATCAGAAATGCAACATTTCCAACATTTATCGCCCGATTATCACGAGAAATATCGATCCGTTTTGCCGGTTTACGCTAATTTTGATCTGAAGTGTTTTGTGGCTAAAGGTATTGAGATAAAGGGTTTGATTGGCGCTCCGATTCCGCGAAAGTTTGCCGTTCAGGGATTGAATTTAGAGAGCTATGAGTTTATTGCAAACAATGAACATAATGCTATTCATGAATCACTTAAGAATCAGTTAACCTCTTATTTAAATGTATGTTTGTTTCGTCAAAGAAATAATAATTTTTTGTTAATTTTTTACGTAATCTTTTAATTAGGTTTGCGTATCACTTGCCAGTAAATTATTAAAATACTGCGGTTTGGACGAACATTGTTTACTTAACGGCTATACTAAAATATCTGACAATGAAATTAAGTTATTTCTACAAATTTCGAAGGAAGAGCACGTTATCTTTCGATATTTAAATAAAGTGGTTAATAGCATAGAAAACAGAATAACCGAAGAGATGAAACCTGGACATATTTATGAGTTATTAACGGAATCAATCATAGATATTGATATAAATGAGGACTTAATATACCAAGTTTGGAGAAATGATCGACTAATACGTCCGGTTATTGATTTGATTTTTGATAATTATGCGTCAAAGCGTGAGATTAAAGTCGTGGAGATTAGTGGTTGCAATAATTTTATCGCATTACAAGTTGAAGATTATCTCACAAAAAGCTGCATAATTCCTGTTAAAATTGATTACACTGTTGTGTATAAAACGATCGATAGTTCAATGCAGGATGAGTTCACGCAAAAGGGGTTTCAAATGAGTAGTTTAGATCCAAGTTCTAATGTTTTAATTCCCACTTCGGTCATATTAAACGCTGAACTATTGATACATTTAGACAGTGAACAATTATGGGACATTGATCTAAGCGCATACTTACTACATATTCATTCGAACTTAGCAAATAATGGATTCTTTTTGGCGATTTTAAGAACAAAGCTAACTTCCCCCGAATTAGCGTTAAACCACATATTAGGTAAAACAAATTTGAACGACTGTATGCTATCGCGAAGAATTGAGAATTTTGAATCAATAGCCACTAAACTCGGACTTAAATTGATTAGCCGTAAATACGATTCATTATTCACGTTAGCCTTACTTTTTCGTAAAGTTAATTACGAACCACAACCAAACGAACAAACGGTTGTGGAGATTTTAACCGAAAATTACTACAAATGGGTTGAAGTGTTGAAAGAAAAAATAAACTATGTTAAAGAAAACGCAAACGACGGTAAAAACATTTGGCTAATTGCCAACGATTCCCAATTAAACGGCATATTAGGTTTGACCAATTGTTTGCGTCAAGAGTCGTGCGGCCATAGAATTCGATGTATTTTCGACTTCGATGGAGTGCTATCGTTTCCGCCAGACTTTTCGAAGCAACCGTTCAGCGATATATTGGCGAACGATTTGATTGTAAACGTTTATCGCGACCAAAATTGGGGCACATTTCGTCACTTAAATTTGGAGAAACGATGCGATCAAATCGAAACCTCAAATTTTCATTTAAACGTGGATCAAATTGGCGATCTATCCAGTCTTCAGTGGTATGATTCGTCTCGACTGAAGCAGTCCGACGTATTGATTAATTTTGAGAATGAAGAGATAGAGCGTGTGAAATGTGAAATATATTATAGTGGTATTAATTTCCGGGACGTTATGCTTGCATCCGGTAATTGAATTATTATTTTAAAGTATCTCATATTAATATGTTTAAAGATTCGACTTTAGGTTTTATTATTACTAGAGAATACTGACTTGCGATGAGCCCGTTGACAACACAATTCGTATTCCTTTCTATTAACTTGTTATATCTTTATTTTTTATTAACTCCTTATAGCTAGTATAGCCATTATAACGTTATTGTTTTATCTTACCAGACATATTGTTGATTGAACGCGTATTGTTCGGTACAACAATATTCATTATACTTTAAAAACCTTTTTAGTTATTGTTAGGTAAAATGAGTAAAAACAGTATATTTAGTATTGTGGGAGAAAGTGACGGAGTTTATAAATATATAAATTCGAAGTATATAAATAATTTTTTACTAACTTTTATTTTCTTAAATTTCCAGAATTCTATGTTAAATTAAGGGACTGACTTAAAAGATTAAAAAGTGTTTGCTTAAAAACTATCAGTCTCTGCACAAAAATTATGAGAACTACAGTATAAATGACAAATAAAATAGTTCTAATTACAACGTTTTATCCCTAACATGATTTAAAGTCAAAATTAATATACGCTTATTTTCGTAATTTTCACAAAATAAGTTTGAAAAAATAAATTTATTATCTCTAATTCCATTAAACTTATAGGTCGTATATTTTCCACCACTAATCCAATAGCAACAGAAAGTATGATCGGCACTGAATTTGTTGGACGTCGTTGCGATACAGGAGAGCGAGTATTCGGCAATGAAATGGGAGCGTTTAGTAGTTCCCAGTTCTGCCGCAAAGACCTCATCTCAAAAATACCCGATCAGTGGAGTATGGAAGAAGCGGCCACTATTATCAGTGCGTACTTCACTGTGTGGTATGGTTTGATAGATAGAGCGCAGCTTAGAAAAGGTAGCAAAAAATAATTTACCAAAAAAATTAATTAGTGAATAAATTAACTAAAATATATGTTTAGGCGAAAGTATTTTAATCCACTCTGGATGTGGTGGTGTCGGACAGGCGGCCATTAATGTGTGCCAATACTATCAGTGCACTATATTCACAACTGTGGGCAATGAAGAGAAAAAACAATATCTCATTAAGACCTATAACTTTCCAGAACAACGAATATTTAGTTCACGCGATGTCGCTTTTGAAGAGAAAATAATGTTAGCAACGAAAGGCAGAGGAGTTAACGTCGTATTGAATTCACTGATTGACGAGAAAATGCAGTCTGGCTTTCGATGTCTGGCAAACGATGGAAGATTTATAGAGATCGGCAAATATGACCTTCAGATGGATAAAAAATTAGGAATGTTCCCATTTTTGCGAAACATCAGCTTTCTCGGCATAAGTATAGATAATCCACTCTATAATGGAGGAGAGAAGATTCAACAATATTTTAAGTGGATTGAGTTGGGAGCGATTAAAGGTTACGTTAAACCGATTAATTCCACTGTTTATCGGTTAAATGAAGTTGAAAAAGCATTTCGATTCATGTTAACCGGTAAACATATCGGAAAGTTGTTGATTAAAGTAAGAGATGAAGAGAACGAACGAATATGTTTTGGCGTAAAACCGGTGAAAATAATAGCGACTTTGAAAACATTTTTCGACCCAACTAAAGTGTATTTAATAATTGGCGGTTTGGGCGGCGTTGGGTTGGAATTATTACTGTGGATGACGTACAAAGGAGCGCGAAATATTGTCGTCACGTCTCGAACTGGCATTAAAAACAATTACCAAAAAGTATTGCTGCAAAGTTTGAAGAATATCGGCGAACAGTTTAAAGCGGTGAACGTGAATGTAAGCATTTCGACGCATAACGCAAATGATTATTCAGAAGCGAAGCGATTGCTCGACCATTGCAACCAATTTGGACCAATTGGTGGCGTATTTCATTTGGCACTCGTTTTGAGCGACGGTCTTATCGAAAATCAAACGGTGGACAAATTTGACCAAACGTGTGGCTCGAAAATTAAACCATGCATTAATATGGATAAACTGACGCGCGAATTCTATCCGGATATCGACTACTTTGTAATGTTTTCGTCGCTGAGTTGCGGCCGTGGTTTCGTTGGACAAACGAACTACGGTTACGCCAACTCTGTTATGGAAAGAGTGTGCGAAATGAGGAGAAAAGATGGTCTTCACGGCATTGCCATACAATACGGGCCTATTAGAGATGTGGGAGTTCTGGAAAATACGGAAATATCCTCAATGGCCAGCTTTTTGTCGCAAAGAGTCTCGTCGTGTCTCGATGTATTGGATAAGTTTCTTCAGTACAACTTCGCTATTGTTTCGAGTACAGTAAAAGCGAATCGTATATCGCAATCCGGTTTATTGGAGGAGAATATGATAAACCAGTTATGGTCTGCTTTAGGTGTGGACCCGAAAACGTTGCCGAATAACGTAACGCTCGGCGAGTTAGGCATGGATTCGATGGTTGCCGTGGAGTTTCAGCAAAGCTTAGAAAGAGAATACGATATAAAACTGTCGTTAAATGACGTGAAAAGGATTACAGTAAAAGAGGTTAAAGAGTTTCAATCGGGCGATAAAGAAAGGTTAAAACGTATATCGTTGGACATCAAGAAAGCGAGAGCTAATTTAATTAAAATACGATTCATAATTCCTAGTGAGTCGTACACTAGACTCAACGATGTTTGCGATGGAAAGCCGATTTACATTTTACCGCCAATCGAAGGCATATACGATTCGATCAAAGACGTTGTCAAAGATATTCGGAGACCTGTTATTGGGCTAAATATGACGGAATTAACTTCTAATTTCAAAACGTTTAAAGAGTATTACAATTACTACGTGAAAATGTTAAAAAATCTTTCACCAAATGGTAACTTCGACGTAATAAGCTATTCATTTGGAGCTATGATTGCGGCAAAGATGTTACGGAAAAAATTGCCAATCAATAAATTAGTGATTGTGGACGTGTTTTCCCGCAAAGAATTGTCCGAAAAAATACAAGACGACGATTACTTAGAGCCCATCAAAATATTCGTGTCTCAAGTTTTGCCGGAAATATTTCACGAACGAGTGCTTCGGGAAATCGATAGCATTCGAAATAACGAGGAAAACATTAAAAATTTGGCCAAAGAGTTGAAAGAGTTTGGCGGTAAAGGTTTAGTGGATAACGATTTGGACGCGATTTTGCGCCAAATTATTGAACGATCGAAAATACTGCACGTTTATTTGCAAAAATGCATTCAAAAGATGAAGAAACTGAAGTCGGAAACGGTTAAGAAACAGTTGTTAAAAACAAAAACCCAATTCCTTTACATTACGACGAACGACGTAAACGATGCGTTGAACGAGATTCACAATACTTATGGCATCGATCCACAGGTTATATTAATCGATATGTTAGTTATTCAATGTTAATATTTATTTGTTATTTATTATTTCAGATAATTGAGGATAAGGTGGACATCAATACGATCCCAGTGAAACCCGAGGAAATATTTTCTAAAGATGTTGATCATGTCGTTAACATTATTAACAACTTTTTACTATAGATTACGGTTATTTAACAGTGGCTGCCAAGAATGATTCACAAAATCTGCTCTCATTTGTGATACAGATATTTAGAATTATGAACACACGTTTTTAATTATCATTTGAAATTGTTATATTGAATACAATAATTCGTGTAACATTAATTTTGTGAATTCACAGGAGGTTTTTCATAGAAAATTTTATAGTGAATAATGATGATAAAATGTGCAAAAATTAGACAGAATATCTTTTATTTAATGTTCTTTTACTTAAATTTAAAATAAACTTTTTATTTAAATGTATAATAGTGATTTATTTCTAAAAAATACTGTATTGTATAGCAATTAATTTAAAATTTTTTTGTTGAGAAGTAAGTTCATAGTTGCATAATATCTTTTTTCTTTTTGGTTTCATTGTTGAAAAACAATTATATTGTATTTTATAATTATTATATAGTGAACAAAATTTTTCTATCAATTTACATTATCGAATGCTTTATTAGCAACGCATACGCTTATAATAGGTTTAGGATTGTGAACTTAAACTAGTTCAAGGGATTAAGTATTTCACCTTTAAATAAATTAAGCTATATTTTCGGATAATTTTGAAACTCATATTAATAAAACAAAAACGTCCTGAAACAAGTCCTGATTTCTTTCTTTGGGGTTACTTAAAATGAATTAAATTTATACT
>JAQIXJ010002395.1:0-16001 GCA_034700185.1 Phthiracarus laevigatus | reverse complement strand
GCGTTAAGTAATAAACAATACGGTATTGAACTGAACACCAAAGTACTGTATAAGTATTTAGTTTAGTACTGCAATCTTAGCTTACTGTTAATATGTTGACTGCACAAAGTTGAAGGGCATTTAAACATATAGTAGTCGTACCAAATTAATAAGCTCGAGCGCAACGCATTATTTTTTATTTATAAAAATGGGCAATATTTTGAACACTAAGCGTATAAAATTTTAAAATATGAATTTTATTTGGATATCTCCAATAAATCAATTTATTTATATTTATTTAAATATAGTTAAAAGATTTTATTAAAAACCATTCAAAAAAAGCCGTATCCATCCGATACCGCGATACTCAATACAGCGAAATTTGTTACAGCGAGGTCAACACAGCGAACACTTATTAACGCCAAATATTTTACAGCTAACTTTTAGTACTGCGATTGTTTATTATTATTATTATTACTTACGAATATTCATTACAGTAATGTTACTTTACAATAACTATTCAGAACAATTAAAATGTTAATTATTAACAAGAGGGCTCTAAAAGCATACATGCTTTTATTATAAAGTACTAACAACAGGGTGTCCCAGAGTGTGTTGGTCTGGCGGAGGTTACTTTCCGACTTTTCAAAATTTAAGGGGGGCATACAACAGTTATATGCCCCCTTAAATCTGAGTTGTATTACAACTCAGATTTAAGCAACAATTTTTCTGCGATCGGTCAAAAAAGTATTAAAACAAGAACGACACATTCATAGAGAGCTCACTTTCTTATACAGTTTAATCTTAGCTAACATTTATTTTAATTCATTTTTAGTCAACGTTTTTCTAATGTTTCAAAAATAGCTGATATAAAATACTTGCTAAGTTTAGTGGTCGAGCTAGTGTGCACACGTCACAGACGGACGGACGGACGGACAGACATGGTCAAATCCATAAGCTCGCTCTCTTTTCAAGAAAGTGAGCTAAAAAATTTCTCCCATAGTTGTCAATTTTCATTTTTTACGTAGGGGGTCAACCTTTTGAGAATTGTTGGGGGGAGGTAACCCCCTCTGGGACACTCTGACTAACAGGTTATGTGAAATAGCAAGCGCACCAATACTTTGCGCAACTCTCTACAGAAACTTATATGGAGTTGTACTTTCTGTGTTTTCGAACCACCTAAACCCCATAAACTAACTATTTTAAAATTTTCTCTATTTTTGCCGATTTTTCCGTCAGTAGATTCTACAACTTTTTTGCTTATGGGGTAATTGTATCTCTAACCGTTTGGTCAGAGAGGGTTTTAAAAGCATGCTTTTATCATACATTACAAAATTACATTACTAAAACCATATGTGAATGGCAAACGCACCAGTATTTCGCCAGACATTCTTCAGAAACTTATATGGAATTGTATTTCTCGTAATTTGAAACCACCTAAACCTCCCTAAAACTAAATAATTTAAAAATTTCTCTATTTTTGCCCAGTCCTTCATTAGACTCCTTAAATCTTTTCTGCTTATGGGGTAATCGTATCCCTTACAGTTTGGTCAGAAAATACGGGCAAAAAAACAGCGTTACCAAAATAAATATATAAACTATAACTTATGTTAATTAATTAATGAGTAATTAATTATAAATTATTAATTAATGAAAATTAACATAAGAGTGCGGACAGACAGACAGACAGACAGACAGGCAGACAGGCAGACGGACAAATCCATATATCTGACAAATTGCAGTCAAATAAAGGAAAATTTATCATAAGGTCAAAGGTCTTATGTAAAATGTTTAATTTTTGCAAATTAATCTATTATTGAATAGCATGATATTAGACATGTAAACTCTATTAAAACACTGCGATACAAACAATAGTTCTTAAAATGAAAATTATAGGTCTGGCGGCCAGTTAATAAAAACACAAAAATTTTTCTATGCATTATTTTCAATCTAAAATATTTGTAGGATTTAACCAGAAAAATACAGAGTCACACATACATATGTAGATGCATAAAATATTAATTTTATAATTATAACTTTTCACTATATATTGTTTCATTAGCCCGTTATATATATTTTATTGTTGCATATCTCATTATTTGATGCGCGACACAACAATTTTCGCTAATGTTTAATATATTTTTAGTCATTGTTAGGTAATCTATGTAAAAAATAGCTTTTTAAGTATTTTAGCAGAATGTGACATAGAATCTTATTGTTTCGGAGAAGAGAAGAGAAGAAAAATATTTTTTATCTTACATTGCCAGAAGAAAATATTTAGATTTAAGAATGTTGTCTATCTGTCCGTTACACTCAACTAGTCACGTGATCCATATTCTTATATTAACAAAAGAAATTATTCTGTTCTAAATGTGTAAAATATTGCAAAAATTAATTAATATTTATTACCGATTTTATAATTATTGATGAATTTTTAATATTTTGCACATTCTTCATTTGGGTAATTTGAATTATGCACAAATAGTTAGAGATTTTATTATTGAAATTTTGCGAAACTCTCACCATAAAACTTTAATAATCTTTACAAAAAAATTAAAAATATTCATGACGCAATCTACCCTCAAATTACTATTTTCGGGTTTTGAACTAATTTCAACCTAAATGTAAAGGCGCCAAAAAACAACATTTTTTAAATTATAATTTTTATTTAGATCACTTTTTAAAAAGGTAGAGCTTATGCTTTTGACACTGTCCGTCCGTCTGTGTGTCCGCAGTCTTATCTATAAAGGGATTTCTTTTATTTCTTATATTAATAAAGGGATTTGTCATTTGCCATCTTTACTAAAAAGTTTTTAGTAAAAACTAATATATTTGTGACATAAGACTGCAAGTACCAATTAAAAGAGAGCTATCTATGAATGTGTCGTTCTTGTTAAAATTATGATTGATTAAGTCTTTAAAACCAACACAAACTTCAAAATGAAAAATTATTAGAATATTTTGCAATACTAAGTTTAACTTTTATAAATTTCACTGAAATATTAGTCTCATTCAGTTTCAAAATTTTACTGAAATTTTAATCCATAGAAAAAGTGTATAGCTTTCTGAATACTATATTATTAAAAACAAAATATATTATGATCATAGGATAATATGATTAATTATAATAGGTATTAAGATATAGGTTGAGATCTAAAAATATTATAATCACGTTTTTTGAGAAATTATGAATTCAATCCTAAATATTCGAGTTTCTATTCACAAATTTCTTTAAAATTAAGCATTTAAGACATAAAATTTTATTTGCGTGTTTAAATGAAAACGGCAGTTCATTTTAGCCTATTTTATTAAAATCATCGAAACTAACTATAATAAAATAACAGGTTTTTACTGTAAGCAAAGTCAATAAATAAAAACTTATTCAAAACATCAAGTGTTTTATTAAATTTATCTGTGATTCCGTGTTTTGACGCATTTATTTTTACGATCAATTACTTTTCTTTTTCTTTTATTATTGAGAACGCTTTTTTTCTTATCATCATTACTGGCAGAACTGGTACTACTACTGGAAGATGTGGTACTACTGCTACTATCGCTATCCGATGAACTGCTCGAGTCTGAAGAACCACTAGAACTGCTCGATTCCACTAATAATGCTTTTAATTGCTTTAACTTTTCTTCTTTATTATTCGCTTTCGTCTCTTGTATATAGTTATACATCGGGTCTTCGTGAATGTAACGAAACTGTTCGATCTCTTTATTGCCGCTCAAAAACATGGGGCACTCCTTATCACCAGTTCTGTGGCCATAATTCTTGCATCGCCAACACTTCATAACCTTCACTTCTTTTCCCAAAGGCATCCATAATCCTTTAGTGGGAGCTTTGGCTAAAAACTCACGCGCGGCACGGTTTTCAGGCAAATCAGGGATACAGTCTTCGGGTCGTTCTGAGTCCTCTTTGACGAGACCGGGTGGCGCTGAATCATAACTTAATTAAATATTTATAATATTTAGTTAAAAACTAATCATCAATAAAAGTCAAGTCAAAACTGGCAAAAATGTATTTGCAATGTTAATCAAATCAAATGCTGATCAATAATTTACGGTTAGTTGTTATTTAGAATTAATAATTAAAACACATTTAATTGAAGTTAAGTTTACGTAAACTTTTGCAAATACGACATACTTTTAATTTTTAGTCAAAAATATACGGGTAAATCTAAAATAGCTTACAATGTGTGGTAATGTTTGATCGCTTCCAAAAGCTTTTCTTCGCACGAAGGCTTTATGTGGTCATCACTGCTGACACGCGATGATCTACTCTTATGATCTTTACTCGACATTATTAAACAAACTAAATTAATTATCGATATTATTAATTTTTAATTTAAAAATCTAATAAAATTATTCACTCCACAACTATTTTTCATTTTCATTGTTTTGTTGATAGAAACGTCATATTATTTATGTAATGTGTAATGCATTCAACCATTTGTTTACATTGCCATAGAAATTATGTTTACATTTAAAAGCCAAAACACAAACCTGTAGTCACATGATTACATTATTTGATGATCATTACAGATACTTACGTACAACTGTTACAGTAATTCCATTTCATAGTCAACAACTAACGTTTTAATAAGACTTAGTAATTTATTTTGGAATGACTGTAAGTGATTTAATAGGATATTTATGGATTGTATAACTAAATGGAATGTTTGTTTGATTACAGGTGGAAATCGAAGAAACCCTAAAGCGTTTACATGGATCACATAAATCAGTGGTTGGAGTAATAGTCTCCGATCGCGAGGGTGTTGTTATTAAATCAACGTTGAATGAGTCCAACGAAACCACTCATTCCTACAGCAACACAATCGCGCAAATCGTCGAACGCGCAAAGTTAGCCATCAAAGACAACGATGAACTCAGTTTCATGAAGATTAGGACTAAAAAACACGAATTTATTGTGGTTCCAGGTATTCATTCGGTTTACCAATTATTATTATTTACCAATTACATCAATATTTTTACAAACAATTTATATTTATTTTATTTTCAGATAAGGAATACATTCTTATCACTTTAATTAATCCCACCAACGAATCAAATGTCTAAAAACACCGGTAATCTGTATAATATGGCACTGGAATGCATTAATTCTGTAAAGTTAATACATTAATAAAAACAATAATGGCGTGCTTTTAATCTTCTTTAATTGACTTTAAATATTTTTGATACTGTTCTTCATTCATTAATAGCTCGTATTCCTCGATTTTGCTCAGCGATATCTTAAAAAGCCATCCCTTCTCATAACAGGACGAGTTTACTAAACCTATAATTAACGTTTCATTTTTTATATTAATAAAATATTCCGCTAAAACCATTAAAACTGATAACATTAATTTAATTCACGAAACCTAGATTTAAAATACGTGAAAACAAGAAAGTTTCGGATATTTAAATTTAATCTAAATCTAAACCTGGTTTCTCATCCAAATCGGCATTAATTTCAACAATTTTTCCGGACACAGGTGTATATATTTCACTGGCAGCTTTCACACTCTCAACGGCTCCGATTTCATCTTTAAGTGATCACATTATTATCAAAATACGAAATAATTATATAACGATTAATTATAAATCAAACCATTTTGGGCGTAAGTATTTCCAATATCAGGCAATTGAACGTAAACAATATCTCCGAGAGCCTCCTGAGCATAATTCGATACTCCGACAGTGCCAACCGTTTTATTCGAGTCTAACAAAACCCATTCATGTTTTTCGCTGTAACGACGATCTGAACCGATAACACATTTAATGCAATCGAAATTATGAAAATGTTTTCAACATTCAAACAATTACCTGAAATAGTTCTTATCACCACAAATGAAGATGACTTTAATTTATTAACAAAAACTTTCGAATCAAATAAAGCGACAGACTTTAATACGATGCCTGCTTTTGACCACAAACTTGTTTTTGATAGCAATACTCCGAGCATTTTTAGAAATAAATACTAATCTCAGCAATTGAGGCCTTTTATAAGAAAAAAGAAAATAATTATATCATGTAATTAAAGAATTTCATTTCATTGTATTTTATCATATTGAAACTATTCTTTACAGTTTTCGGATACAATATTTAATAATTAGTATTAAAATTGGAGTTTTTTTATAAAAAGTATAAATAAAAAAGAGCATTTAAGTAACCATTATCTAATGCGATAATAGAAATAATAATATTTTTATTTAACCAAATAAATAATATGCATAGATTAAATTCTATTTCTAAATTAACCAATAAATAATTATTTTTCATTTTTTATTTAATCCGTATGCATATGTTTGGTTCGTGATCTAATTCTTCGATTAAAATTTATCACTTCTCTTATCAAAATGTGTACTGATTGCGTGGTGTTTGTCTAACAATTGTTATAATTAACTTTTTTTTCATTCACAGAAAAACAAATTAAAATGTAGGAATTTTAGAAAATATTCCCAAGTTTCCCATTATCCTTAAACATTAAGTGATGTTTCATATTATTTTAGTTAATTGTTTACTAATCCTTATTATAGAGATTAGGAATAAAGATTTATAAATTAAATAAAATAACCCCAAAATGTTAAAAATCAATTTTTATTTTATCAAAGATGAAATTAACGATGGAATAAAATTTTACGAATATAATACGGTAGAGCTTTAAAACTTAATAGCACACTTTAATTAACACACAAACAGCTGTTACTAACACACAGGCAGACAGACAGATGATCAAAAACAGTAGTTCTAATTTGTGTTAAAATGTGACCTACCTTCATGCGGGTCAAATGCCGTTTTAGCGGTAATTATCTTATTTGATCGGGATTTCTATGGCATATGCCGATATTTGCTGTAGTATATTAAAGAACACAGACACTGTGGCATATGCCGTTTTTTATTAAAGTTTAAAATATAACTCAGATAAAAATTATACATGAATAATAAAGCGGAATATTCATTTTTCCGTAGCATAAGTCGTTTTAACTTGTATATAAATTAATTATCCAAAATATAGTGCAATATACCGGCATATGCCATTTTTGATACAGAATAAGTTAAATACAGAACTTTATAATTAAATAAAATAGTGCGTGTGAGCAGGAAATAGGAAATAAATACTAACTAAAATTTACATTACAAATGACCGTTTAAATGATGATTTAAAAACATGATTTAAATATTATGACCGTTTCGATTCTAGTTTATCACAATTTAATCCAAGAAAATTAGGTATAATTATTTTCGGATTAATATATCGAGATTCATACCAAACATTATTATCCTTTAATAAAATATTGCAAATATATTTGGAAAATAAATTTTATCATTACTGTACAAGGATCAATTACAAACGATATATATTTATAAAATTAGCGGAGGGGGCAATTGTTATTAATTTTTAAGTTTTTGTCCCCTTTCTATTTATCCCCTTTCCTGGGCACCCACAATCCAATTTTTTGTAATTACCTTTCCTAAATTAGATAACAATTTTTAAAAGTGACCCCATCTCTATAACCCCTCCTAATCAAATTATAAATTTTTAAAGTTTCAGTCTAAAAAACATCCCCTTTTTGACGTCCAAACTTTCAAAGCCCTCCACAGCCCTCCGGAGAAATTTTTTCCTAATTTATATTTTTCAATGTTCTCTTTCAAATAAAAGTGGTTTCAATGAATTCAGCTTAAGACAATCGACAACATTCCCTCGTAAGTAAACTGAACAAAACTTTTAATTTCAAAAAACAAAAAAAAATTAAATTTTAACCATAATTTTTTGTTTACAACACATCTAATCTAAATTATTTGTTAATTCGATAATTTTTTCAACGAATATTAATTTACATTATAATTATTTAAAATAATTTCAAAACGTTTAAAAATATCTTAACAAAAATATTTTTGCCAAATATTAAACTATCGATCATATAAACAAAACACGTATTTTCAGCACAAAAAAAAGTATGGTATTATACTTTTAAATAATAAAATTAACAGAAATACATTAATTAATTAGAATTAAAATTAAATGTTTAAAACAATGCGAAACAGAGAATGCAATTGTATTAAAATGTTAAACAAAAAAAATAAGCTTACAATACCTTTAAATACAATGTTGAGTAGTTGTGTGCGCTTTAAAGAGTATATTGTAGTGTGTGGTATCAGCTGATAATAGAAACTAGTGATTAAAACAGTATTTGAATAAATTGCCAAATAATATCTAAGTCTAATGAGTAATTAGCAATGTTTCAACGAAAACGTGTTTTTTCTCAACTTTCAGTACTTTTTTCAGCACACGATTAAACTGTTTTGTGGCATTTAAAGGTGATTGTGATGTTTATTTACGTTTGGATTAAACCCTATATTTCGCACTATTATTAATATTAGTAATACGAAAAATGATATTTTTGGCGCTTATTTCCCATTATATTCAATTAGATTTTTTGTAAACACCGACACGTTATGTTACTCAAAATTAGGTGTCACGCATTATATTCTCGTAGTTGGCGTCATCTCCAATATTTATGCCGCAATTATGGATCCGATAAGAAAATCGAGTCGTATTTCAGCGCAATCGGCGGCGAAACCGATGAACCGCCTCCTGATTTGACGCCACAACAGGTTTCCTAAATTCTTTACCCAATAATAACCACAATATTATTCATTTACCGCTTCATAATCTATTAATATTTGTTAATAAAGCTGGTTTTTTAAAATGATGCGCTTTAATCAAATTGAGTTTAATTCTATATTTAAATCGCAATCGTTTATGTGTGCCATCAAAAAACTTGACATTTTGTTGTATGGATGTGTCACTAATTTTTTATGTCGATTAACCCAAATAAAACTTCTAATATTTAGGTGAACACAATACTGCGGACAAACGAGAGGACAATTTATAGCAGTCTTGATTCAATAAAATTAATTGAATGCAATCAATTAGCGTCAAATTATCCGATTGAAGATCGATTAAGAATATCCCGGTTTAATTTAAGTTCGCATCAGTTAACCGACTCATTAGTGGCCGCAGTATTCGATGGACACGGAGGCGGTTCTTGCGCTGACGTTATATCGCGACGTCTTTTTCATTACATCGCGCTCTCTTTAATACCAAACCTAAAAAGTTTTGACGCCAAAACAATCGAGTCATATGTGAACGATTTGTGCTTTTGTCCGAATCAGAACCATAACACGATTTCGACGTATAACGAGAAAGCGGCTGATTATATAGAAAAGCATTTAATCGAATCCGAACAAAAAGCATTGGAAAAATTTATACGAGACATGACACCGACCGATGATATTTGGGAAATACTTAAAAATTGTTTTGCGCGATGCGATAACGACGTGTCCAATGAAATTGAATATAATCTGCTCTCTAATTCATCGAATAATATTTTATTTCATTTTTATTCGTCATTAGCGGTTAGCGGGTGTTGTGTTACGCTTTTATTGATTCATCAAAATAGGGCTTACGTCGCTAATAGCGGTAAGTGTCCGCCAAGTTTACATCAACTAAAATGTATTTTACATAAATGCACATTACATTAACAAACGAAGTTATCAACTTTAATCTCAGAATTTCTTTTTGCTCTGCAGTATTATAAATAATACCGTAATTGAATTTATATTTTAATAGTTTTATAATTTCGATAATTGATATTATTTCAGGTGATTGTAGAGCTGTTCTTGGTTTGAATAATTTAAACTCTAAACAACCCATTATTAAAGCAATTGAATTATCGAAAGACCATAATAGTGATAATCTTAATGAACTGAAGCGAATACTTTCCGAACACCCAAAAAGTGAACAAAACAATATTATCAAAAGTGATAGATTATTGGGTCAATTAATGCCGTTGCGAGCTTTCGGCGATTTTAATTATAAATGGTCGATCGAGAAAATGCAAAAATTAGGTCTAACGCGCGCATTTGGGTCGCACGTTATACCACCTTATTATTTGACGCCTCCATACCTGATTTCTACGCCTGAAATTAATGAAATCTCTTTGGAGAAAACAGATAGCGAAACGGACTCGTATATTATATTATCAACGGATGGCCTGTGGGAACAGTTCGAAAGCACCAGAAAAGTGGTTAAATGTGTCAATCGTTATAAAGAAAGACTGAAAAAGCGCGTTCAAAATGATCAAAGATCTGATTTGAAGTTCGATGAAACGCAAACGTTGGGCGAAATCAATGATTTACTAAAATCTCGGGCAAAACCCGAAATAACGTCATTCGAGGAAATTAGTGTCGAAGATCATCTAATAGATGATACAAACAGTGCCACTTATTTGATACGAACAGCGCTCGGAGATCAGCCGTCCAGTGATCCACACTTAGATCAGCAGCAGCAGCAACACTCACGACTTGTCACTTATTTAACTCTACCCCAATCTGTTGTTCGCAATTTTAGAGATGATATATCGTTAATTGTTATGGAAATGAGTTAATTTTATATTGTATTACAGTACGTTTTTTGTGATATTTGTTTTACCATTTTAACTGATTATACAATATTTAATTTATTAAACGCTTTGATCGTAAATACACTTATTTATTATACAGTATATTTAAAATAATAAAATTATTTAACATTGAAAAAAAACAATATATAAAATAACTGAAAACTTATATCTCTGGTATATTTGACTAGATTTAGTCGCGTTTTTCATGTTTTTCTTGAGAATCTGGAAAACAAATAACTTCGCGTAAATAAGTAAACATAAAATTAAATATAGCATTAAAATCTAATATATTAAAAAAGATCAGTGTTAAAAAGCTCGGTTATAAATGATACATCAATATATATCAGGTTACAAAAAATCATCATTCAATTTTAAATTGATTTCGTTTTTATTTTTGATACATTAATGGTATGAATAGTTACCTTCGTCGTCATCGTCCGTTTCATCATCTTTAGCATCGAGAATATCCGAAAAACATGTGGTGTATATGATTATAGAAAGGAATGACAGCGGAAGTCCAATAAGAAGTAATGTCAAAACTGGATTTCCAGTGTACATCGAAACTAAAGAAGTATACGTATCAAATATGATTCGTTGAAACCTATGCCATAGCGAATCTCCGCCTGAAAACTATTCAAAAAATTTTTTAAATTGAAACAAATTTTAAAAAATGTGTTTGAAGTCTAGCTATAACTAAAGGTTCGGTTTTTTAGATTACACGATAAATAAATGAGTTATTTACCTCTAATTCATTGGAACTTTGTTTCACTTTGTCCAATAAACTAATGACGTTTTGAGGCAAAAGTTCGTGTTCATTGAGATAATACTCGAGTGTTGTCGAATTTAATACTATAATGTTTGGCAACGGAGAAATGGTTCGAATGGCAATCGAATTGAATGTCGACAACTCTGATGTCCAACCAATTAGCAAACTATTATTCGATGGATACGTATTGGCGATCGCTTCCATTAACTCGAAAAACTGTTCGTGCTTAGCATTTGCTAACTTTCCAACCTGTTTGTACTCCTCTACCAATGCTATCACCAAAAATTTGTCTACATTTCAATTAAAATTATGTTCGGGTATTATATATTCGATTTAGTGTCGAAATTTTTACGGATAAATTGCTCACGAGTTTGGATAAGTAAATGCAAATTTGCGGGAGTAATCCTAACGAATTGAGGGAATCGTTGAAATTTGATCCATTCTTTCAATTCGAAGTCTAACGTATCTGCAAAATTAATTAAATTAAACGATAATTAAAAATCATATAAAAAATTTGGTTTAAATCTAAAACCGTATTTAAGATGAAAGTTTGGTGCCTTAAACACGTAAATCCCATTCGAAAATAAGCTACAATTTGACGGCGAATGATAATACCAGTCATAGCTCTGATAAGTTTCCGCTAATTGCGAAAAATTTTCGTTCAAATTTTCGCCGAATTCGGCAAAAAATACGGAATGAGTTTTCTGAAGCGATTCAATGTGTTGGCAATTAGTTATGGGTTTGATTGGCGGACCATTAACGCGAATCGCAAAATCTATGATATCTTGTTTGTCGCGATCGCCGCGATATTCAACGCGACGCTCAGAATTAACGTATAGTATGGTAGGAAAACCCTTAATCGAAAAATGGGACGCAATGGACGTATATTTGGTGCAATCAACTCTACAAACGTATATTTGTTGGTCCAAATTATGCAATTGTTGCGCCACTTGTGCCCAAATTGGTTCTACTCATTCAAATACTACCATATAGTATAGTGATATACAGTATTATAGTATGATATACAGTACATGCATACCTAATTGCTGGCAGTGGTAACACCAGGGCGCGTAAAATTTGATTATGAATGAACGCGATGGTTCTTTTTTGTATATATCTATAAATTTATCGTTCAGTTCTAATACACGGTTCGAGTTTGTATTCGCTATTATATTATTTATACATAAAAATATGCCTATAATTAATCCTAGCATTGAATGATTGATAAATGAGCAAAAAAAATTATAAATAATGGTAACATTTAAAGTAAAAGCACATTATTTTAATTAACAATTACTTTGCTAATATTTTATGTAAATCACGCGTTCATTCTTTTGTTTTATAGACTAACGTAAACCGTTGAAAATAAAATGCACACATATATAAATAAGATGCGAGTGTCCTTCACTGTCAATGCGTGTCGCTTTACAAACACTAATTACATCTACTGTAACAGTAAGTGTTCAACAAAGTCCTGGATATTTATTCTAAAAAATCTCAAGAAATTGAAAAATACGCGAATATTTATTCCCAAAATTATCTATAAATATTCTTCTTTATTTAACACATTAACACATTCATCGCAAGCTTAGCGCAAAAATTTTCGCCTTCAGTTATTCCAGTTATTCAGTCAGTTTAATTGCCTGGCCATAAAATAAGAGAAATTTGAATTAAAATATATCCGTATAAATTATAATTTGCCTATAAATTCAAAATACTTTAAAAACACAATAAATATTCCATTAAAATCAATTAAACTATAGATATTATTTTTAGCTAACGTCACTAAAATATTCTCTAAAAACTTATATATTCATTTATGTCGAAATCCGGGCTTTAGTGATCAATGCATCATTTTTATTAAATTAAGTTTTACATGAAAATTGAAAATAAAAGATTAGAAATTCAAAAGTGATTAATATATCACTTTTACATAATTGCGATTTAATAATATTAAATTAATATATCCTTAATTTAATGAAATAAAAATTAATTAATAAGTATTTTCTAGAAATTTTAAAAATTAAGAAATCCTAACTAAAATAAATAGAATTAATTAAGTGACCGAAACCTAATTTCTAAATAATATTAAACCCAATCACCATAATCACCATAAATATCAACTATCAATCGAATCAAAATAAACAAATAATTGAGTTAAGGCTGAGGAGGGTATCCTTGATAGCCTTGATTCGATTGATCATACGCGGGATATCCACCCATTTGTGGTCGTGGAGAATAGTGACCATATCCTTGTTGCCCATAATTTGGTCTTTGTTGCTGCGGTGGTGGCGCTGGACCTACATTGGAGTGTTGTGCCGATGTTGGCTGAGCGCCATATCCACCATTTTGCGGAGGAGGAGGCGCTGCTTGCGGCCCATAATTATTTCCGTAATTTGGTTGAGAGTATTGAGGCGTTTGATTATAGTTAGGATTAGAATAACCGGTATAAGACTGGGGCGGAGGAGGCGGCGGCGCTCCAGCATTCGAGTATGGCTGGCCTTGAGGCGCAACTGGAGAGGGAGGATACCATTGCTGTGGTGGAGGCGGCGGCGGTGCCTGCTGTACGCTTGACTGATAACCTTGAAAGCCTCCATATTGGCTCGAGGGTGGAGGCGGTGGCGGATATCCACCAGATTGTGCGGCTTGCGATGGCGGTACTGGAGCACCAGTTGCTTGCGTCTGATAACTGTAACCAAATGCTGGCGATTGTTGCTGATAATTTTGGTTAAACTGTGGCTGTTGTTGTGGGTAATTATAAGCTGCTTGTTGTGGATTTTGCTGTTGATATTGAGATACTGCCGGAGGTGGTGGTGGGGGTGGAGGCGGCATCATTCCGTACTGCGATTGCGGACCGACAGCCATCGATCGCGAGTAAGGCGGTTGTTGTTGCTGTTGCTGCTGATGAGACATCTGAGAAGGCGTTGAAGAGCCCTGTTGTCCCATCTGCTGAGATGTAGGCGTTGGCGGCTGAGACGTAATTGGTTGCGATTGCAATTGTGACGATTGGGTTTGGGAAACTTGCATCGGCTGCTGAGGCAGCTGTACGGCCGCCGGTTGTGATGGAGGCCTCGATTGCGTTTGTCCATCGATGAAATTGTCATTTTGGTTACCAATATTAGCATTCGGAGGCGTAACACGATTTTCGGTGATTACTGCGTTGGGAGGCGTTATCGAAGGCGAAGACGCGGACATTGGAGATTGAGATGATTGCGGGTGCGATAGTTGTTGAGACGATTGGTGCGATTGCTGCGGCTGTGACTGTTGTTGTTGTTGTTGTGATGACTGTTGAGACACTGATGGGTGTGTGTGTGGTTGGGTTAAGTGTGAATGTGGCTGTGGATGATGTGACTGCGATAATGGTTGAGAGTGCGATACAGTGAGTGGTGGTTGTGATGCGTGTGGTTGTGGTGCTACTGATTGCGATGCGTGCGAGTGTCCAACCATTTGTTGCTGTTGTCCACCTATTGATGGCATCGATGGCAACGGCATCTGTTGATTCGAAGGCATTGAAGACATCGATGGCGGCAATGATTGCTGCGATGGAGTGGTATTCGAATTGAATGATTGTGGCGGTGGAAGTAATACTGATATGTTTGGGTTTGTGTCCGCAATCGATGCCAAATATACCAAATTTCGGTGAAGTATTTGTTGATATTGCAAGCATTCTTGAGCTTTGCCTTTGTTTTGATAGTCAACGATGCATTGGATCAAATGAGTATTTTCGTCCAAAAGCTGTAAACAAACAAAACTTTCAATTAAATGATGGGAAATCAAGTGAGAAGTAATACTTTTTGTATCTGTTGCGCATTAGGCGGCGCACGAGTTTTTGCTTGAGGTATGAATGCAACTGACATTATATGATTATACTGACATATATGCCCTACAATTAAGTTTAAAACGCAATACTGTTAGTTATATATATGATATTTGTTTATATTTGTTTGATCATAACGATAATGTTTCGTAATGAAGTCATTTTGAATACTACTTGATAGACAAAAACACGAGAGATTGCGCACACACTCACTCATACGCATTCGCCATTCATTAGGTTTTCCATAAATAGGTTTTATTGTCAAATCAGTCGCGCTTTGTTTAAAACACAACAAAAATATTATTTTAACTTGAATTCTGAAAACCCAATAATTTAATATTTAAAAAATTTTTAGACATGCTTTTAAGACCTATTTATAATGTTAATATAAAATAATTTAAATAATAATACTGAGATTTAGTATAAAGAATTTTACAAAACTAAATATTTATATATTTACTTCAAATCCAAAACAACTCGACAAAAAAACTTAAAAATGCTTTAAACTCCACTGCAGATCAATTTAAAAATTGATTTTGAACCCTAACTTCAATTCGTTCCACTTGAGTCTCATTCTAACTCCATTCCAAGTTTAACACTAACAAATTAATATTTTTCCTTTTATGTCCATAATTATAATTAGGGCAAGATTATCCGGGACTAAAAACTGATCAAAACGTGAGGTAACCGGGAACAAAACTGTACCAAAAGCGGGAATAGAATCCGGGAACTAAAATTTATATTTTATGCGATCAAAAAATAATAATTTCCAAAAAAAGTCCAATTGAATATTATGAAACATTTTTAAAATATATTTTTACCTATTGCTCTCAAAATATTTATTAAACTAACCAAACTCGTAAAGCTATGTCTTAAGTAAGCGTTCATCATTTGAAGTGTGATACTTTAGAAACTATATTTCCAGAAATATAACAATAAACGCAATATTCTCCTATTTTAGATTAATATA
>JAQIXJ010002394.1:0-16002 GCA_034700185.1 Phthiracarus laevigatus | reverse complement strand
CGCTTACCACAGTGGAGACTCGGAGGAAGAGGTGTGGCGATCAGCTCCTAGTGAATGTGCATTGTTCTAAATGGTTATGCTCTACTCAATTGTATGTATTAAGCTTAGATTTTACCTCGGTATCTGCCAATTAGCGTCCCATATATCGCAATAGGGACTCTGTAGAAGAGGTGAAGTGATCATCTGCTAGTGAATGTGCATTGTTCTAACCGGTTAGGTTTTACTCATCGAGTATGCATTAAGCTTAGAGATTATATTATCTTACGTGATATCAGACTTTTAAGAAGATGTGAGAAACAAAGCGAACATACAGAAGGACAGACGGACAGACGGACAGACAGACAGACATGGTCAAATCCATAAGCTCTCCTTTTTATAAAAAGTGAGCTAAAAAATTTTGAATTTAACTGAGTTACTTTATTATCGTATATATTTGTGGTTATTAGTATTAATTATTGTATGATTAATATTAAGTAAATTATTCCGATTTTCAAGTGTGAAGCGTATGTCCATTCATGGAAGGATTAAACCACACTATCGATGAGGTTTCTGTATTGGTGTCTATCGAAGACCACGTGTTAGGCGTGACTGGTATTCATGTGGACACTTTATTGGTGGAGGTGTTTGTCATCTATATTGATTGTGGTGTATGTCCTATCCTCTATAACAGAGAGATCCGCGAAGACATAATATTTTTACGCTAGAAAATTGTCGATTACATCCGAATATTTACGGTAGAGTTTTTGGTTACAATAAGATGTCGGAATAAGATGCCGCTAATAAAAAAATTAAGGATTTAGAAAAGAACTTGTTGGCATATAAAGATCAACAAAGTAAAGATAAACAGAAGACTACCACACTTCAGACGGGGATTATCGCTGAATAAGATGCTCGTAAGGAAATTAAAGTCAAAATGATATACCAAACAAAGCAATCTAAGGACGAAATAAGGAATAGAGAAGATTTAACAGATTTTATGGATCAGATTCGTCATCAATCCATTAGTGGTGGCATTCCTTCGATATTGAATTTAACGAGTCCGCAGTTCAACTCTTCAACGAATACTGGTCTACAGACAAAAAAGCATCAGCAATCACAGCAACAGCAGCTGCAATCACATCAACATCAGAAGCATTCACAACAGCAACAGCAAATACAGCAACAGCAAACTCAACAACAAAATGTGAGTAAAAATATAGTAATCAGTGCAGACGTTGATCCTAATATTCAGTGTATGGCTGATGCCATACAAGTAATGAACAGCACTGTTAACAGAATGGCTAATAATAAAACTGATAAGTATAATGAGTTCCTAAAATTGGTGAGACTCTTCGAAAGCGGAAAAAACGCGAAACAGTGGATCGAGTATTTCGACCAACTGTCTATTTGTAATCAATGGACAAGAGCTCGAATCAAAGACTTAGTGGGAACACGTCTGCAAATCAGTATTGCAGATAAATATCGAATATTTTATAATGAAAACTATATGCTGGATTGGGATGACTTTAAAAAAGCATTTATCACAGCATTTACTTCGAAGTCAACGAAGATAGCCGCGCTATCACAAGTTTAAAACCTGGATCGGAAAAAGTATGGTACGACCAAGGAATTTATAGTCGCATTTAATAAGATTATGGATTCATATGCTGGTGATGATGATCTCATTTATCGTAATTATTTGGTGGAAAATCTTAATCC
This sequence comes from Phthiracarus laevigatus, assembly GCA_034700185.1. Taxonomy (NCBI): domain Eukaryota; kingdom Metazoa; phylum Arthropoda; class Arachnida; order Sarcoptiformes; family Phthiracaridae; genus Phthiracarus; species Phthiracarus laevigatus. Next base: position 14,304 of record JAQIXJ010002394.1, on the reverse strand, counting down.
ATTAACTCAATCTATTAGTAGCAGCGAATAAACTTACCGAAGATTGTTCTAATGCCGAATTTATTATTTATATTATCCACGTCGACAACTGGAACATCAATTTAGCAAAACGATAGCGAGAAAAGAAAATTATTGCTCAACCAAAAAACCAGAGACCTGTGGTCAACAATTAAATTACTAATTTTCAAAATAAATCGAATAACTGGCAGTCTAAACCTAGAAGTTTTTTGGTGTGCGAATGGTGTGCTAGAAAGGGCCACACAATAGACACGTGTTTTGGAAAACGGTATAAAAAATCCAAAGAACAAGCGATTAAGGATAGAGAAGCTAATTTGGAAAGAAAACGGAGTCAATCAAACTCTAATCCCAGTCAATTGCAGACCAATACTGTTGATAGAGCTGTGGAAGGTGTCGATGATATCGATAATTTAAACTTATAAACCTCTCTCCGGATGGCAGAGATGAGGCTAATGTTTGCCAAAGCACATCAATCAATTTTATTTCAATTTCGGAAAAACCAATTATCAAATTAAAATAAATAAGAACATAGAATTTAATGCTTTATTAGACTCAGGTGCGACTCATTGCGTATTACATAACAAGTTAGTAAAGAAATTGAATATCGATTATCAGAATTTAATCGTTAAACTAAGAGGTGTTAATAGTGAAGTGAAAGCGATTGGAACAACCATTGCAAAAGTAAACTATGATAAGATTATGAAAGATATTATATTTAATATTAGCGATACCATGAACAACTATATAATACTTGGTGCGGAATTTATGAATTAATGCATCATTACATTACATAAAGGAACAAATAGCGTATAAGTGGGAAAGCATAAAAAAATCATGTGTTTTTTGATAAAAGCATGGCTTCATCCGATTTATAATTTAGTATAAAATCAGAAGTGAGAGATTCAACAGAAACAGTAAATACATGTGATGATTATTTGGAAGTCAATGGTTATAGAGAAACGATATATAATGTTAGTACTGATACAAGCAGCAAATATAATTTAGTAGATGAAACGAAAATTAATATTAACGCAAATAGAGACTTATTTCTTTCAAAATTCAATTTTGAACGGATTCCTGAAATTAATAATCCGCAATTACTAGCTCTTCAATAGGAGAAACGCGAAGCATTTGCTAAAAACTATTGGGATATTGGACGTGTTGAGGATTACGAAGATTTTATATTACATGACCCCATCCCTGAACGACATTTTTAACGATATCGGTATAGTGCTGGAGTCGAGAATATATCGAGCAATGTATACAAATGATGCTGAAAAAAGGAATCATTAGACGATCAACTGCAAGAATAGCTGTACCGGTGATAATAGTTAAAGGCAAGAAACTACGAATTGTTATTGATTATCGTTGGTCTTATACTAAAATCAACGCACCTATAGCATTACAAAGACTTTTTAAGATAATCTTTCATGCGCTTAAATATAAAACATTGGTAAACTATTTTGACGATTTACTTTTATAAATCAAAAATTTATTGAATAAAAGCGAAAAAGAGTTATGTGACATACATTTGACTTATCTAGAAAAGATTTTGGATATATCTATAGAAAAACATCTAAAGTACAATCCGAAAAATTGCTACTATTTCGAAAAAGAGCTCAAGTTTTTGGATTTTATTGTATCAAAAGACGAAAAACGTATTGATCCAGATCGTATATCAATAATGTTATCACTTATACCTCCTTAATCAAAAAAGCAAGTCAGAAGACTATGCTGAAATATTAATTTTGTTCCAGAATTCTATCTGATAAAAAATTCAATGAAAAAGATGTATGATTTAACAAAAAAAAATTATGAATTTAAATGGACAAATGAAGAACAAATTTGTTTCGATAAACTATTGGAAATGATTTGAAACCCGGCAACGTTGGAACATCCTGAATCTGGAACAGAGAAGTTCATACAGACAGACGCTAGTAATTTTACTGTGGGATGCGTTCTGTGCCAAAGGCATACTAATGGTCAATTAGGTATTATCTCATATTTTTACCATGCATTGAGTGCACAAGAGTTGAAGTGGAGCGAAATCGAGCGAGAAATGCTGGGAATATTAATTGCGTTAAAAAAGGTTCAAAATCTAATTATTGGGCAGTTTTTTACCATATATAGTGATCACATGCCACTCGAGAGTTTAAACAAATCTAAATTATCAACGAATATGCGTTTAAATCGTTGGGCGACTGAGATCAGCATTTGCAACTTCGTGATCAAATACATTAAAGGCAAAGATAAATGTTTGGCGGATTGCGTATCACGATTACGATTAAGTTTGGAACAACCTGATAAATGTGCGTTAGAGATCACTAGTAGTGATTTGAAGTCAGTTTTGGACTCTATTAGCAACATTAGCTATTACGACGATATCGATAAAATCGATGATTATTGTATACGATGTATGTTTATTGAAGAGAATATGGCAGTAAATTCGTTAGCCAAACATTGGAACAAATTAGTTCCGATTTAATGGATGCGAATGCGTTTTTTGATGCTCAACAAAACGATAATTATTGTTTTCAAATTATTAGCAAACTAAAGCAATATAATTTTAAGTCAAAACAGTTATACAAACGATTTAAATTGGATTCAACTGATCAATTGTTTCATAAGCGTAAGCAGAAAGCAAGATTTGGTTCGCATTATCAGCTAGTGGTGCCTAAATCTATGGTTCGATTGATATTACGAGAATATTGATAACGGTGGACATGTCGGTTACGATAAGACGGAAAAGCTAATAAATGCTAAGTATTGTTGGCAATTCATGCGATTTGAAATACGTGCGTACGTCAATGAGTGTTTGGTCTGTCAAAGAGCTAAAGTCAAGTCTGGAAAAAGCTATGATATTGGAAAAATGTCAGAGATAAGTAGTGAACCTTTGAGTACTGTAGTGGAAATGTTTAAGTGGTTACACTAATTAATCGTTTAACTCAATTTTTGGTCGTTGAAACTATTCCAAACCAAAAAACGGAGACGATTATATCCTTTTTAGAAGAATATGTGATTAGAACGACCCCGAAAAGCATTAACACTGATAAACATGCGACGTTTATGGGCGAGAAATTTCAAACACTGTAAAAATATAGGTATTATGCACAAACCAACTGCTTTATTCTGTCCTGTCTCAAATGTTGCTGCAGAAAGTAGTAACTATAAGTTAATACGAAAAATGCGATGTTATAGTAGCGAAAAAGATAAGAATTCGGATAAATTTATGGTAAAAGCAGTGCGTTTAATTAACAATCAAGTTAATGTCACTACAAAGTATCCAACTTTTTATTTTTTATTTGGATATGTATCGAAGAATCCATTTGAGAGGAAGATACAGTTAAGTGAAAATAAAGAATTAATAGATTACATTGAAAGTGAATTGTTAGAAAACACTCTAAAATAAGCTATAAATTTTTTAAGAGCTGAAGAAAAATGGGCTGAAGTGAAAAATGAAAATTCGATAAGACCTTCCTTTAAAGTTTTAGATTTAATATGGTTAATAGATAAGAGAAATCCTGGTGTCATATGAAATATCGTGCGCCGTATGAAGGGCCGTATGTGATCGCCTAAGTGGTTAATGAAGATGTGTATAAAATGATTTCAGTAAATAAAGGAAGATTGAAATTTCGAACTGTAAATAGCAAATTAGTTTAGCCATTTTTTGGGAAAATTCTACTAAAATCTATTTATATCACCGATGCGATTAAAAATGGAAATTAGGAAAACGATAGTAATTTTAGTTTAAATAATGAATTGATTTTTGATGTAAAAGATTACGTGAAATGGAAGTCTTTACAGAAATTGGATAATTTGTGTTACAATGAAAAGAATTTATTATTAATTCAAAATGAAGAATCGATTATCGAAAAAAAATTAATGATAAACAATGCGAATAATGTGAAACCTGTGATAGGGACGCAAATCATTATTAGTAAAAGTAAGAAGTCTGTCAAAGCTAATTCGACAGATATTAATAATAAGAAAGGGGTGAATAACATATCAATTAAGAGTAAAAAGAGACTTAAATGAAACTAAAATTAGAGATTTACTGCTAAATCGGGTCGTGTAGTAAAACCTAACCCGAAATTTAATGATTTTATTTAGTAATAACAAATTATTTATGTAAATTACATTAAATATTAACAATTAAACTCACAGATTTTAATTCTAACAATTTATTTAAATTATATTCATGTTTTAAATCTAGTCTGAATTTTTTAGTGAATTTATTAATTCATTTTTTGGCCCTAAACTAAAAATGTGATATTCCACGAGTACTTTACAAGCACCATGACCACCCTATAGCACGTCACGGTGTATTTGATCTTACAATAAACCGGATCGCGAATCGATTTCACTTTCCAAAGATGAGGGAAATTACAAAGAGTTATATCGATAGTTGCGCAGACTGTTTATCGAGAAAAAGCCATGGCGGCCTACCGTATGGATTAATGCAACCAATGAAAATTATGGGTTGTGGCGAAAAATGGTCATTGGATTTTTTGGGTGCTTTTCAGACTAGTAACAAAGGCAAAAAGTGGATAAACGTTGGTGTCAATAATTTTAGCAAATATGTAGAAGCGAAGGTAACGCGTGACAGTACTTCTAAAACTGTTGTAAAATTTTTAATTAATCTAATTGTTGTAAGACACGGTGTCCCGAAATATGTGGTGTCGGATCGGGGCAAATGTCACGGATCTTCAATTTAATTTCTAATAGAATTGGGATCACACACTTGAAATCGACATCATTCCACCCGCAAGTTAATTTTGACAGAACGCGTTAACGCCTTAATAACGTCGATGCTTTCAATGTACGTCGATGACAACCATAAGAATTGTGATGAGCAAATACCATGTGTTATCATGGCAATCAATACACATTTTTATCGATCGATTGGGACGATGCCATTTTATATGATGTATGGTCGTCAATGCGCCTTACCAGGAGATAAACCAATTTTGGAAACTGATGAGATAACTCAACGTAATTTATGGGAAAATACTAAAGAATGGGCGAAACTTGCGATAAGGAATATGCAAGAAAAAAAATAAGAAATATTATGATGATAAGTATCAGGACAAAAGATTTAAAATTGGAGATACGGTGATGTTATATTCACCCAACAGGAAAGTAGGGAAAAGCAGTAAATTAAATAATTACAATAAAGGACCATAAACTATCGTATCGGTCCGTACACCTATTGTTTACGAATTAAATATTGGAAGGGATCACACAGATGTTGTTCACGTAAGCAGATTAAAAGAGTAGAAACCCAGGGATGATTTGGGTATTATACAACCGCAGATAAATAATATTAAGTGTCAAAATAATTTTCGGAGATTAAATAAGTGGTCGAATATAGCTGTGATGTTGATGACTTTATTATATTTTGGAACGGATTCTTTTGCATTCACACGTTCGGATCCGTTAATATGGGTGCCTACAGATAAACATGTACTAAATAAAGTACAGAAGTATCAGTTCAGTGTCACATTACCGAAATTATGCGACGGAGTATTCAGTGATGAGGATCAAAAATTATTAAGAAGTTGTTGTCAAGAAACCTATCAAATGAGTAAAACGGATCCATTGAAAAAAATGTTTGGTTATGGAGTTATGCGACACAAAAGAGCAGTCCCTGTAATTGTGGCGGTTGGCGGTGCAATAGTAGTTGCCAGTGGTGTTATTGTCGCAAATATAATAAGGACTGCCATGCAAGTCGAAAAATTTAAAAAGGAAGTAATTTAAATTAGGAACCTGGTATAGGCAGGCCAGGAGACAAATAAGCAAATTAAGAAAACGTTGAGGATGTTTGGTGAGACAATGGAAGCCCAAAAATTAATTCATTTAGCGAATAATGGTTAACTTAGGTCAGACGTTACCATAGCAGTATACATAGCAAATGATTTGGCGAAATTAGAATTAATATTAAAGGAGGGCGGATCAAGGTTGAGAACATGCGTTATTTATGAACTAATGATGAATACATTACGTTTAACGTTACCATGTGGGACGGTTTGTCCTATGAATCTAGTCAAGCCTGTATCATGTTCTTATAATGATAATGATAAGTTGTTTTGGTTGCAATTTAATGTTAAAGAGGTTGATTTAAATTTCCAGATAATGCGTGCAAACATTTTTACGATATATGACATGGAGAGCGAATTAAGATGTCAATACAATTATATCAATTTTATCGGAATGAAATATTTATTAATTGATACTAAACATGGTTGTGTGAATAAGGATGGCATGAAATTAGTTGAAGAAAATGATTTTATTTCTGGAAATATTCTTATGTGAGAAACAAGAATTCAAAAATGACTTTTGGATAATAGAAAACTGCTTATCGAGACAAATAATCATGGCACAAGTAAAGTTAGGCGCACAGTCGAATTATGTTTATTGCGTTGGTCATGACATTGTTATTAATGGGGTGTCATATGAGTGCCTAAATTATGCCATTAAATTACCTGTCGAAACTAAATTTAAATTACTGAATTTCTTATATAATTCAAATAATATTAATGTTAATGTTTTAGATAATAGAATTTCTTAAAACGTTAATCATTACTTAGAGCAACAAAGTAGTGAATTTAAATCTGATATTAAAAATATTTTTAGGGAAATCGAGAAAATAGATACTAAATGTTATGGCAAAATATTCGAGAAAGTTCATGGGATTCCCGTATACGTTGTTTTTGTTTTATGTTTTGTTTTGTCCTTTATGTTTTTGTATTTGTATATTTTATGTTATTGTTATTTTAAATATTTGAGGAGAGAAAAACGTAAGAAAAGGAAAAGGAAATCAAGAGAAAGTAATAAAACGATTATTAATAAAATTAAGGAAACCGCTGCTTGAATACAAAACACAACACATACAACACACAACACACACAACATGCATCACACACACGTTACACATTTAATTTTTTTTTGAGTATTTTTCGCGAAAGAATTTTTAGGTTTGGATGACGTCGTGATTATTGATGATCAAACGGTGCCCACGCTAGATTGGAGTCCATTAGCCGTGCAGGAGATTTTGGAGGAATTGGTCGTAGAGGAGAGACAGCGATGGGATAGAGAGGACAATTATTTAGCTATTTTGCAAAACACGCCCAAGCATTGGCGGAAAAACATGTATCTGACGAGTGCATAAAAATCAAGGAACAAATGAGACATCAAAACGTAACTTGTGGTATACCGAGGAACCTGTTTGTAGATGAAAGCGCAACAATGACGTTGGCTTTGGAAAGCATGAGATGTTTCCTTTGCCATAAAGTGTTACGAGACCCCAGATTTTGCATACATTGTTATGAATATTACTGTTCGTCGTGCATAAACGCTGCGATCGACTCACCGGGAAAATGCTGTTATAAGCAGGACGCACTGGGTGCAAAATGTGTGGTGAAACAGCCCCAACGAGTTGTAAATGACTTCTTGGAACCTTTGGAAATAGATTGCGCGATTTGCCGTCAAGCATTTCGATATCCTCAGTATGAGGATCATGTTAGAGAGTGTTCTAAAACTTGCGATAATTATGGATTATGGAAAAATGGCCGCGATCACAATTGCGTAGATGATCTGAAAGCTTATGTCGATCACTTGAAAATAGTTACGTAAAAGTAAAAGAGAGTGATAGATACCACGAATTAACGATTGAGGACAAGGATAAGCGAATAGAACAGTTCGTAAGAGAAAATGTAAATTTACGAGCGCAGAACGAAGCCAGAAATAGAGAAGCAAGCACGTCAGTTGTGAGAAAAATACCTTATGCGCAAAAGGTCAGACCCAGAGGTCCATCTGTGAATAGAGAGGCGAGACCGCAAGTTATAGAACTTTCTGCTAACGACACGTTCGGTAGAGGTTCTTACGAATAGCGAAATGGTGAATTTCTATGTACCCTCGAAGTCAGATATGGATTGCTAACGAGACGATTTAACAACATAAGGAGAGACAAGACTTGGAGTGAATTGAGAGCAAGAGTATGTGAAGAATTCGAAGTACAACCGAGAGAGTTTGATCTGCTAGACGTTAATTACCGAGTTCGACTTGGCAATTGAACTATATCTACAGAAGCGAATCACCCGATCCATCGTCTATACTTAGTCCCGCGAATGAGCCTGCGTAACCTTCAGAATTTCTTGTGGGAACCTTTTATTTTCAATAATTAAATAAGTGACATGATGAGAACAAATGTGTATGACAGATGTCTTAACAGCGAATGATAGGAATCTTGAGTCTTACGTATTCATTCTTTATCCCATTTCACTCATACTATTATCATCAAAAAATACTTAAATAAACTCCAATCTTAATTATTGACTTTGTAACAATGATAGTGGAAACATTCCAAAGATTACTTGACGAAAACGAATGTCTCAATAAGACCATAATTATCCTTAAAAGTGAAGTTTTGACCGTCAAGGGTGAATGGCTAAGTTTACATGCGAACAGATACAAAGTTATGTGTGAACTTGCAATTATGAAAAGACATGAAGAGTTGCTTATAAGAGAGGATGGCTATTTGCGAGAGTTATTGTCAAAACTTAAGTCGGAAGTAATAAAGCTGCGTTCAGAGATGGATTACTTTGGTTTGTATTGGGATGGAGAAATTTGGTATCCTAAATAATCATTAATTTAACCTACGAAACCGGCTAAACCAAGATTAAATGAGAGCTGACTAAACCCACACTCTTCATCTATATATTTATATGTCCCTTAATTTTATGCATACCAATTCTTATTGTTATGTCTATGTTTATAACTAGTATCAGTTAAATTAATATGTAACCTAAAAGATGATGTCTTGGACAAAGCATTGGATCAGGTCCAATATCTTGGAAATGAAAGAGACAAATTGAGACATAGGTTGGCCAAAGAAATAGATGACATCATTGATGAACTCCAGATCTTACTTGGGAGTATTGAACATTTGAGAGCTGAATTGGACCATGACTAGATCCACTCTTATCATATATTTTACTTATGTTAAACGAGAATGTTTTAAAATTACTTACACTTGTTTCTTTTATTATCTAATCACATGCTTATATTCTTGCTTCCTTTTATTATAAATTTCTAAGATTTGCAGCTATTTGCTTATCTTTTATTTACAAATAATATAATTATCCATTATATAAAAATAATTGTACACGATTTTTTTCAATCTATTATAGTTAATTTTATATTAGTCACTTTAATTTGCCTATGCTTATATAATTTTATTCAAATACTATATTATTTACATTTTGTATGGTCACTTTGTGTCCTTAACAAAGAGGGGATTTGTAGTGATGTTTCACATGAATTTAAACAAATTTAAGGGCTGACAGTGACCTAATAATATTTTTATCATTCTTATCATTGTCACAGTCAGCATCACTTGGCTTTAAATAAATAATAAAATATATTGGAATTTGATTGACTATAATATTTTTAATTAGTATTAATTAATTTAATTAATTTTATTTAATTCTATTTAGTTTTACAGACTTTATTATAAGTGATCTTATTTATTGAGCGTAAGAAATAGATGTCTAGACATAGTCTGATAATTAAGCAATGTAAGCGTAAAAACATTACTAAAATCCATAACTAAATCCGAGAACTAACTAAAAGCAATAAATAGTTAAAATTATAGTTAAAACCATTCGTAAAACAGTCCTAATAATCGTTCTAATCCTTTTCTTACACTCATAATTCTTGCGATTCCTGTTTACACACGAATTGGCATATGTTTTGTATGTACTGATCACACAGACAAAGCGATAAATCGCATAAATCTTGAAATTCATTTTTTTCATAATGACATTTCATTCCTTATCACAGGCTTAACACAATAGTGCCATAAATAAATTCTTGTTTTTCTTTACTGGCTTTGCAAACCGCTTATACCTTAATGTCTTTACGCCTATTTTTTAATAATTAATGCGTGGAAACTCAAAATTTTTCTTGAGTGGTTCTGTGAGAATCTTTTGCTTAGTTTATTGGTGACTCTGATGAGTGATTTTGAATATTTAGTTAATTAATTATTGTTTTTAAATTAATTGTTATTTTAATACATAAGTTATTTATTAATTATCGATTATCTATGAATCGTATCGTTTTACGTGTGAAACAAACTGATACCACGTGTTTGTCTCATAACATTAAAAACAAACACAAAGAACGCAAACAACACGTTATAATTAGTAAAAGTGTTACGTATGCGAATAATTTAATTGAAATTAATAATAATTTGGAAGCGAATAATAAATGTGTGGCAAATACCGAAACACTTGTCGAGTCGTTACCACTTCTGTAGACAAAACCGAGTGTTGATTACCACGATTTTGACGTTCTACCGCTGGACCTAAGGAAAAATAATGAAATTAAATTTAGTATTGATAATATTATTTCAGGACTTACTCGATTGCGGGAATCAGTACTTCACAATCTACGAAAACGAGTGAGTACATGTCTCAAGAGTCGATTAACCCGATTAGTGCAGATTTGTGGGAAAACGTTACCACCATTTGGTTGCGATCGCTATATCACATGTATTGTCGAGTGATTATCGTCATAAACACGTGATTCCAGAGAACACCATATATGATCGTCGCAACTCAAACGATTATCTGAAGATAATGCATCGAGTTCCTGTAATAGAGAACGATTAAACTTATATGGTATGCTTTAATTGTAACAACGCTACCGTACAAGAGAACACGTGGCATTGTTTAGAGGAACTGCGAAAAGACGCTGAAAGTAAACTTCCTATATTTGCGACTAATCGTATGGGACTTTTACGTCACGATGTCATCTATCCTCTGATCCCTGAATTTATTATTACAGAATTGGCCTCTACTTCACATTTTAATTTTCGTACGAAATATAATGGCGTTCGCTTTTATGAGGTAAACTTCGTTAAAACTCGAATTGATTTTAATGAAATGATGGAGGAGATGATTAGTTATGTACAACGAGGACGAGAAGAATCTAAGTTTCGGCATTACGTTAGTATTGTTTATAAAATTGGAGGGTTTGATGATTACCCAATATTGCTGAAATCCGTTGGATTGATCATCGAAACTAGATCTACTCTTACTAATATAGAACGAACTGTACCGAAAACAGTTGATACTGAACCGCGAGATAAAATTTTTTGGGAAGCCATTTAAACGCCATTAATCTTGGCTTAATGTATGCTATAAGTCGTGAACACAAATTCGATGTGAATTAACCCGAAACGACTAATATGGATTCACTGATTTCATTCGACGACGAAATACGAGACTGTATTTAATTACATATTTGGTTTATTCCATACGAAAGTGGAAAAACATGACGCTGTTTATTACTTATTACTTCATGCTCAGACTTGTTGGACCCAAACACCCAAATTGCGTAAACTACAGAATGCCTTATTGAGAGCCTATAATGGAATAGTTATTCGAGAAGAGTCACTGGCTTTGATGTCTCACCACAATATTCAATTCGCTGTCCCGAGAATGGCTAATTCATTACGGTGTATGCGAGTTTATTATTTGAATTGCAAGGATAAGGGAAACCCATACCCGAGCGAAACCATGGTTTAGCCATCTTTGGAACAAGCTTTTAATTCTTTTCATTCAAGTTTTTTATAATCCGGTAATACGTAATCGAGTTTGCGAAACATATGCTTTTAAAACAAGAGTGTTGGGAAAAGATATAAATTATTTTGAATTTTCTCAAACCGTTGGTGGCGTACATTAGACTGCTTTTAATTCATTATATTGGTCTGGTATTTATAAACGTTCCAAGGAGGAGACCGCTAAAAGCACAAATTCGACTACAATTAGAAGTATGTCATAATTTACGCCGAGTGATAACGAACCCGAAAATGATTTGTTTGCCGAAGACGAGAATTTTCGTCCGATAAGCGATGTTAAGATTCATTGAATCGAATACTCTAGTCCATAATTAAAATTACAATGAATCGATAATTGTTTGTTTAAAACATAAATTTATTTTCATATTTTTTACGATTTTTTTGTTTTACGTTCCTTAAAAATATTAGACAATATTAAACACTGGACGTGGGTAGTGATGTACGCTTAACGACATCTAACGCCTTAAAACCTCAAAACAAAAGAAAAAGAAAAAATTTTTAATATTTTAAACTTACTAAAAGTTTTATACTTACACTTTTGAAGTGACGAATCGATGCCTAAAAAAAGGAAAGAAAAATAATTAATGTTTTTGTAATTTTTTATTCAGTTGTATTCTATACTTACTCGTGTTAACATGATTATATAAATAAATAAAATTTGAACTTAAATGAGTGACTTTATTATCGCATATAATTGTGGTTATTAGTATTAGTTATTGTATGATTAATATTAATTAAATTATTCTTCCGATTTTCAAGTGTGAAGCTTATGTCCATTTGTGTAAGGCTAAAACCACACTATCGACGAGGTTTTAGTAAAGGTGTCTATCGAAGACCACATGTTAGACCAGACTGGTACCCGTGTGCACGCTTCAATATTATTAATGAGTTTGTTGGTTTAAAATCAAAATTGTATTCATTAAGGTATATTGATAATGAATATAAACATGCTGCAAAAGGTCTGCAAAAAAGTTTTGTAGAAAAATTTAAACGATTCAAACATTTTATAAGAGTATTGTTTAAAAACATTTTGTATAATTCGAATACACATAAAAATTAAAGTTACAAACATGATTTACAAACAATAGAACTTAAAAAATTGGTATTTACACCTCTTGTTGATAAAAGTTTGATATAAAAGAAAGGAATAGATTCTATACCATTTCGACAATAAAAAATGTCTTAAATATGGTATTAAATTATCTTTAAACTGTATTTATGTAAAATATTGTAATTCTCTTTATTTTAGATATATCTTCAATGAATAAATTCTTCATAATGGTAAAAAAACTAACTCATAATTGTATTATTCCAACAAAAGGAAGTCTTGGTTCAGCTGTATTAGATATACATTGCGAATACGATTATATTATAAAAGGAATGGATAGACAAACTATTCTTACAGATATAACATTTGAAACTCCACCAATTTATTAAGGTCTTTTAGCCGGACGATCAGGATTAGCTGTGTATAATTTTAGCGGCATTTTTGGGGGTGTTGTTGATCCAGATTTTCATGGAAACATATCTGTTATATTGGCTAATTTTTCGATCGCCGAATTTGAAGTAAAGCGTGGTGAAAGGCCTGCTCAAATTATAATTGAAAAATATTGTTACAACTTCGAGTTAATGGAAATATTAGATCTCACATGCACTGAAAGAGGAATTAACGGTTTTGGATCAACTGGAATTTGAATATGAATTTAACTTTGAATTTTAATATGAAAATGAAATTTAATTTGACTTTATTTTTTTGAATTTGAATTTAAATTTCAATTTGAGTTTAAATATGAATTTGAATAAATTTATTTGAATTTGAATTGGAATTTAATATGTATTTGAATAAATTTATTTGAATTTGAATTTGAATTTAAATATGAATTTAAATATGAAATTGAATAGAATATATTTATTCAAACTTGTAAACATTGATTTTGAATATAATTTTGCTTTCTATAAATAAGAATTAAGAATTTTTAAATATTAACTTAATTTTTAATAAAAAATCGTGTTTATTATATAATAAAAAGTAAAAACTATGAGTTAAGTTAATTTTTATGTTTTGAATGCGTTAACGTGTTTATGTATTATAGATTAATTTTCTTTAGAATATAATAAAATAATTAATCATTCTATAAATCTGTAACATTAAAAATTATTGTAAAAAGGTATTATTTTGAAAATAATAATATTATTATGTGCATAAATTTATTAATAATTTTTGTTTGAAATTAAAAATGATAAATGATTTTGATTTTGATCAAATCTTAATTTTAACACTGCATTTTATAAGTTTAAAGTTAATCGAGATTGTAAAATTTATTTCTTAGAAATTATTTGAAAAGTATTGCTCAAATTTTAAACTTATGGAATTTATTAATCTTACATGCACAGATAGATGTTATAAAAAATTTGGTTATCAATATTGAAACGATAATTGGGAAAATGAGTGAATTTTAAAAAATGCAATTAATACCAGTTCCTGAAGATGAAAATAAGTAAAAGTTGAACGAAATTTTATTAAAGTTATGTTCAGTTAATATATGGTCTCTCGCACCATATAGTTTTTATTATTTTTCTTAAAGTTGAATTTTTACTTATAATTTCGGATTTTTACATATAATAAGCCAGTAATCAATTCTATT
>JAQIXJ010002393.1:0-16006 GCA_034700185.1 Phthiracarus laevigatus | reverse complement strand
CCTAAACAGGGTGTGTTAAGAATTGAAATTAAGTTTTCAAGTGCTACAACAGAGACTCTTAATGCTTTAATTTTTAGTGAGTTTGATAATCAAATTAATATATTAGAAGACAGACAAGCTATTACTGACTATCATTAGATGGACACAACTACAATCAACAAGCAATTAAAAAACCAAAGCTGTTTTTTAGGTACATTTTCGAGAGACACACTGCCCAAGACAATTAAAATTAACTCATCAATGATTGTTAACACTGACCCTTCAAATAAACCAGGCGAACACTGGATTGCAATATCAAAAAACGCAGATGGAACTGGGGAGTACTTTGACTCTTATGGGTTACCTCCGTTACATAAAGAATTTATTTCATTTATGTATAACTGTTTTCCTCTTGGTTGGAAATTTAATAATATACCACTTCAATGTTTGACATGCGTAACATGTGGACATTATTGCGTTGTTTACGTAAAGTTTCGTTGTCAAGGATATTCAACTCAAGATTTTATTAAAACGTTTACTAAAAACCCTAACTTTAACGATACATTAATTAAACATTATTTCAAAATTTATCAATAAATTATTTTAAAATTTAGGCATTTAAATCTGGCGTACGCCAGATTTATCAAATCTGCCTAACAGCAGATTTATATATGTAATATGAATTAAATAAAATACTTTAATCTTAATTACTAAAATTATTTCATATATTGCTCTATTGGAATGGTAATGGTGTTTCGTATAAATTCTAATCTTCTCTCTTCGTTTCATATCTGACAGCTTATGATTGGTTTGTCGGAACCGTTACGTTTGTGACTGACAAATAGTGTTCGAATTCAACTGTAACAGCTGGAAACACTTCCAGTACAAGTGGATGGCGAACCATGTCTTCAATACCCGACTACTGTCACATTTGATTGGCACCCACCAGTTGCTCACCAGTTTGCTCACCACTAAACAGTGTTCACGTAAGTGTTGGTTAAATAATACGAGTTCATTCTCTCATAACTTCGCCAAACGGATAAACGATATAAGCTTATAAAACTCTAATTAAATTATTTTTTATTCTATCGTTTTTAAAGATGAGTTAAGAAAAACTATTCTATGGATTCTTATATTTAGCATATTAAAAAAATTTTCGATATAAATAACTTTTTATTTTATTGTAAATATTTATGCATCAAATAAATAATGCTTTTATAAGCATTTGTGCTACAGTACAATCAAAAAAGATTTTTACGTTTAAACACACACTCTTATCAAACTTTAGTATTTATTAAAAATTAATTGTTCGACACATTCATCACAGTGTATAGAATATAATTTAATGCTCACCAAATAAATGTGAGCATAAGACGAATTTATAAATTCAATCAAACAATCATAATATTGTTTGCGTTAAGCAAAGCTCAATACATTTATTACAATGGAAAGTTTTAAACAGTTTTTAAAACAAAAATAACTTTAAAAACAATTAGACAAACACAGATTTGGTCAAAAATAGTCTCTACTTTTTTTTAAAAAGTGATCTAAAAAACATTACTCCCTAATTAACTGATTTATACAGGTTTACCTAATTTTAATATTCAAGGTATTAATATTTATTTTTCTATTATTACTTTGAATATGTTGTTGAATTTTAAATATATCGATATTTTGTTGTCTTTTACGAATTGTAATTCTTCTGATACTTAAACAGTTATCGATAAATGATATAACATCATCGGTAGTAATATAACAATGATCTTCGTCATAATAAAAGCCATGAATTTCAATCTTCAAATCGCATAAATTTGGCATCTTTTCTAAATGTTTCATTATTTTCGTTAAATATTGTTTGTCTGGAAATCCAAAAATAGTTATATCAATAAATTTTAATTGTGGTAAATATTTGTGAATATCTTTAAAATCAGTATAATTGTCATTTATATCATAATCGGAATCTTCAGAATCGGAATCATTTTTATCGTGAGAACAAGCAAAATCCAAATGCGATAAATGAACGCAGTTTGTCAAAAATTCAAAATTTTCCAATGGTTTACAATAATTAATAATTAATTTTTCAATTATCTTAAAGCCATTAATAAATGCTTCATTCAGGGAATAATTCACATACGATATCTTTAATGCTTTTAAACGCAAACATTTCATACCAATCAATCTTAATAAATCAACGCAATTGTAATGATTATCATAATAGAAGGAAAAATCGCAGCTCAGATATTCTAAATTTTCAAATTTAACCAATTGTTTCATTAAATCAATTTCAGATTTTATCATTTCAACATTTTCATCATCAAACCAAAACGTTACACGTAATGACTTCAACTGATGCGCGAAATGATCAGTAAATGTTGTAAACCTGTCATCTTCAACATAATAAACACCGATTGTATCGATATTCGAACCAAAAGTTATTTTCGTTTCAAAACAACGATTTAAGTACGAGTTAATTGACTGATTCCTCGTGTGTATTGCTTTGAGTTTCGGACATAATTGTATTAATGGTGAAATAAAATCTGCAGATATATTCTGATGTATATTCTCAATAATTTTAAGTGATTCCAAATTTTTTAGACTATTTTCTAAAAATTTTTTCCAACAATCGACAGATATTTGGCAAATATCGGAAATGTGTAAATATTTCACATTTTTGCATGAATTACTTATTGAATCAATGGTTTCATCATTTAAATTAGAAAACTTTCCATCAATTATAATATGATTAATATTTATGCATTTATTCATCACATAATCTAATAAATGATGATTTATATACAAATCATTATACGTCTCTTCTATAGTTAAGCCCTCAATCATTAAATTTATATTATAATTTTTACGATGAATTTTTGCTATTCTATTACAAGTGAATATAAGTTTAGTTTGTTTATTAAATGGCATTAAATGATAGAATTGTTTGTTAACGCATTGCAATCGAAAACAATCACTGATTGATAAATAATTTAATATTAATTCACATAAATCATCGCCAAATCTATCAAAACTATTTCTATTTCTCAAATCACACATTATTTAAAGTAAAATCTAAATCAAAATTTACATAAACAAAATTTATTTTGATATTCTAGTAAACAATAAGAGACATATTAATATGGTTACCATTGACATTTCAATCAAAACACAAAATCACACTTTACTGACATCTATCGACTATTATGTAATTAAGGCAAAAACTTTAACATTTTTTTCTAGTGCTTACTTATACTGAATAACTTACATTACGTTCATTACTGTAACTTTTGTAATACAAACATAGGGTTTGTATAGAACACGAACTTCATAAATTGCATTACAGATTTTTATAACTGCTTGAATACTATCTACGAATAGTAAACTAAAATGTTTCAAACCATGAACTTCATTATAATAATTATAATTATAGGGATGAGAAATGGGGAAAATTTATTATTGCATTTTTAGTAAAGAAATGATATGTTTCGATAAGTTTGACGCTTTGAGGTAAAACGAAAATTAAATTAAATTAAAATGCAAACCAAAAAAAAAAATAATAAATAAACACTAAATCAGTATTTCTGTTGTGAAACTAACTTAAAAGTTTACAATTAATATGATTTATGGTTTATAACAGTTGCTATATTTAGTAACGTTGTTACAATTATTATAAAAACATATATTTAAAAGTCAATGCTTAAAATGACTAATCATTAACCTTCAATTCGTAGTTTACAATTGTTGTTTCTTTTAGGCACATATGTCTATTGTCTCTCATTATCTACAAATATTCTCAATGGCCATCACTTTCCACGTTCAGTTGTGAATTTATAAGCTTACTGTACAACTTTGTACTTCGATTAATATACTAAAGCATATCTATAACGAAGAGATTGCATAATTTTGAAATATAACCGTATGCTTGGCGTAATCATCTTAAAGTACTGTAATTGCTTAATGAAAGCCAATATTTATTTCAAATGAGTTAATTTTACATTATTATCAATAGTATGAATACAAAAATTATTTATAATGATGCAAAATACCTGTATTAATAATTATTTTTCTATTTTTACTGCGAATATACTCTTCAATACTATTTTTATTAATATTCTTTTCTTTCATATAAAAACAAATTTTATGAAATAAAATCGATAAACCGAATAATATCTTCATATGTTAAACGAATTAAATAAACACCAAATTTCAATTCACATAAATTTGACATTTTTTCTAAATAATGCAAGTTTTTGATTATATAATTGGTTTAATAATCGATTTATATAGATATCAATAGATTTTAATTGTGGTAAATAGGTATACGTTAATATCGTTGAATTCACCTCCATCTGATAAATAGTTATATGATATTTCAAATGCGATAAATGAACTTAGATTTTCAAAAATTAATAATTCTTGAATCCATGACATCTTATAATAAGTTTTTCGATCGATTGAAATCCATTATTAAATGCTTCATTTAATGGTAAATTTAAATTCTCGATTTTAAATACTTTTAAACGCAAACATTTCAAGCCAATCATTTTTAATAACTCCATACAGTTTTCTTCGTCTTCACATATAAAATCGCAACAAAGATATTCAATATTTAGAAATTTTGCCAAATGTTTGAGTATATCAAAATCTTCAGTACCGATCGTAACGTGTAAAGATTTTAACTGATGCGCGAAATGATAGGCAAATTTTATGAATTTTTCGTCGTTTATAACAAAGACACTGTCACTAGTATCGATATTCGTACCAAAAACGGCTTTTGTTTCAAACAAATGATCAAAGAATAATTGCATATTTAAATTAGAATTATTGCTTTAAGTTTAAGACATAATTTTATTATTAGTGACGCGTTATCTTTTATCTTATTCACCGAATCAGTGATGTGGGCGCCAGTCCATACTAGTCCACACCAGCGATGCACTTAGTGTGCAACTTTTCTGCAAAATGGGAAAAAGCGCACACATTTTAACGTTGCAACTTAATGTAGCAACTCTTTTTCACTAATCTCTAGACAGACGCCTACCGTTAACAAGTGTGGGTTTTTTCCCATTTTTCAGAAAAGTTGCACACTAAGTGCATCGCTGGTCCACACAAATGTTAAGCATAGTAGTCAGACTGGGCGTAGCATATGTATAAAATTTCTCTGCATAAGTGGATTAAGTAGCACATGTATGCACCGAATAGTCCAAGTCATATACAGAAAATGATTCCAACTTTTGTAAATTTTTACCTGCAAATTGTTTTAAACAATTCAGTGATAATTTCTAAAATTTTTGCGATCAATGATAAATATTATTTGAAAGAATACGTAAATGCTTTATATGTTTACATCTGATGCATATTATATTAATTGTTTTGTTGTTTATTTGTAAACCATATCCACTAATAGTGATATGATTAATATCCATACATTTATTCATCACATCACTTAATATATGATTAATTATATATATATATATATATATCATAGATCGCGTCTGTAATCCTTGCAAGCATTGAAATGTTATACGTATACCACGCCCACTGTACGTAACCGTCACTTGATTAACATTTATGAGGAATAGAGAGGAACGCACACAAGATCTATGTTATATATAGCATTAAGCAGGCGATACCGAAAGAGGACGGCGTGGACACTGAAAAGAAGCCATAACATATAAAACGTGTCAGTTTCGGGAATACATTAGAGAGCGAAAAGCCTAAGTTATCGCCAGTCGAAAATAGTCCAATAGATGGGAAAAAAGTGAGTCACCCAAACAAACCTTCACTTCCGCCCAAACCGATCCGATAACAGACAAAAGTGTTATTCTCGTACGAAGCAAGAAATGATAACCAATTAGCTAATAAAGAGGGTAATGTTATCAATATAATCACTAAAGGCTACATAGCAGCATATTTAACTGAAAAATTAGTTACTTTATTTTGTTACATTCATTTTAGTTAATCGACAAAAATGTTTACGTTTCACACATAATTAATCGAGCTTTAAAAATAATCTAACAGACCTGGACACACATGCTGAATAAAGCAGATAATGGCGGTGACTCAGGGGTGTGTGTTGGATGAGGAATGCATTGTATTAATTTGCGGCAAATATTAGCGCTGGTCTCTTATATTTCAAAGTTAGCATAAAATTATTAAGGTTTTGCGATATTAAAGCTTTATTACGCTTAAAAATTATACTTATTGTATTTTGTAATAAATCATATATACATATTTCAAAGTCGTGTGTGTGTATCCCTTTATAGATGTCTCCCATGGCGGCAGCACCCCATCGACCTCTAGAGTCGATATAGGTATCGTTGGATTCACAACAATGAGGGGAGTGCAAGTCGGGGGATTGGAGATCGCGGGACCCCTTTTAAAAAATGGAGGCGAAAAAACTGTTTCAATAGCATTATAAGAGATCTTCTTGAAGGTTGACCTCCTCAAAGCCTAAACCAATGGATTCAGATTCAAAAAAGGAACATAAATAAGGGGGCTTCGAGATGGTTGGCGTACCCTTATTCAGGAGGGGCCTTAAAAATGTTAAAATTACCCTTGAACACATATATCATTCGACTCTACTGAATAAGCTGAGTAAATTGAGGGGTGACTCGAGGGGGTGGGCACCCCCACATAAAGGAGGTGTCCATAAAAATATTTAAATACCCCTTAACGCCTATATCATTCAATTCAGCTCAAAAAACGGAGTTAAATGAGGGGCCACTCGAGGGGTGGACAACTCCTTATGGAAATTCTATACATTCACAAATTATATAAATACTAATAACCCGTGCGAAGAAAGGGCTGAAATCTAGTAAATATATGTTTTTTATTTACAGTAATGTTTGATACAATGGTTGATTACCATTTATATAATACTTAGTTGAATTACACGACAGCTCCAAACTATGGAGAATAGCTTAGAATGACACAAATACGGTACATAAAAAGTTGCTGTCAAAATTGTTATGTGATTTTTATCTTAATTTAGTGTAAATGTAGTGTATTTGACTTGTAAGAAGTTAAACTGTGCTGTTTTACCAACTACTAGTAGGCGTATAGACGGTTTCATATATTGAAGATAATATCAATACCATACGAGCAGATAAAGCACCCGTAGGCGCGTTACTTATTTCCAGCATAAGTTACTAAAGAGGAAAAACAAGTACCACAAGCCACTTAAGCACAATTCCCTTAAAATTGTTTTGTATGTTTATTATAGGAAATATTGTATTAAGAATTCACGACTAGAATTATGCACTAAATATGTATTTAATGAGTTACTTTACAATGAGTAAAGGTAAGCGAGAATAATTAAGTGAATACATTGGAAGAAGGAGTGAGTTCTACTATTATTTTCGTTAGTTATGATAACTATATAGTTATTATATCTATGCGATAACTCAATCACGAAAATAGTTATTTAAACCAAAAACGCGTTCTACTAAACTTTAGTTAACGCCATCGTTTTTCGTTAGTTATTTTTATGTTGAGTGTCCGCCTTTCCGTATAAACGTGTTGATTTCAATTAAAGTGCGCAAATATTATATTAATATTAATTTAATATAAATTGATTTCAAAAAAGGTTAGAAATTTTATTACTATTTTTAATTTATAAATTTTATGCTTTTATTTATATATATCGTTAATTGTATATAATGGTTAAATTTAATATTAGTTAATATAAATGTTAAGAAACTCGCCGCCAATTAAAGTTGCCGATTGTCGCTACCATTTAAATGGATTTTGTTGACGCGGAAGCGATTGTCAATTTCGCCATATTGGCAATTAAGACGCCAATGACTGCTTATTGTGGGAACAAAACGGCAACAGAAGCGTGTACTGGTGTCCATGGAGTGACGACTGCCGCGATAAGCACAGAATTCGGTGCTCAAGAGGTTTCTACATTAATTTATATTAATTTATATAAATATAATATAAATTAATACTAAATTAAATCTTAATATTAATTCATATTAAATTAGGAAATGATTGTGCATACAGAGCCAATAATGAAAGCGATTTCTGGCATCCGCACAGCATTGAAACGGCGCAAGAAGTGGTGGCAGAGACAGTTGAAACGGGAATAGTGGGCGAAATAGCGGCAGATGTGGAAGAGGCAGCGGCGGCTGAAATAGCGTTTCAGGAGCCAGTGGAGGCTAATTTGCAAAACCTGTTGCCGACTCGTGCGCAAACAGGTATTTATATATAATGTTTATATATAAATTAATATTAATTTATATAAATATTTTTCAATTTAAAAGAATGTGTGGCACATGTTATGAAAATCGTACAAACGTTGACACCGAACCTTGTGGCCACATGTATATGTGCGAATCGTGTGCCACAAACTGGTGGACTTAGTGCCTTTTCTATGATAATAATCATAGCATTTCGCCGCAATATAGTGCTTAATGCCAGCTTTGTCAAGCATTTATTACAAAATTTATTCTTGTGATTTTTAATAATTAAATACTTTTTTATAAATTAATATTAATTCATTTTCATGATTATATACAAAATAATTCACTTGCAAACACTAATGCTAATTTTAATTTTTTATTGATACAAGGACACCCATCTGCGACCCTCTGCTAAAAAGCCTAATCTTAGCGTTCATAAAAATATATATATTTAATTTGTAATAATATACTGTTACTCGATATAATATCGTTTATATATTATGTATTTTGTTATATGCTTTGCCTGTAATATAGTAATTCCCATTTTACATTCTCTCGCAATACAACAATGTTCATTTACACTGTTAGATATTGTTATAAAATTGCAGTACAAACAATTATTTTAATAGAACATGAAACTGAATTATATTAGTTGATCAAGTCGTAAATAATAATGAAGTGTTATTCGGAAAACTGAGTAATACCATAACTAAATTATACAAGTCTACTAAATTTATTACAATGTACGATATTTTAATAATATAAATTTAGAGGTTTTAAAATAACACAATTGTTATAGAACTTCACCTCAAATCGCAAAGTAATAATTACGTAATTACTGCTGTATTTTATAATAATTATAGTTATACATTAATCAGTTGTATTTGGGAGATCGTACGAGACATTTGTGTTATTTTATAAGAAAAAGATTTATATTTGATTAGTTTATTTATTCATTTAATTTATCAATTCTTCGTGATTATTAATTTAATGGGAACAAAGTATTAGATTAGGCATTGAGTGTCTTCTATTACCAGAGTCGAGACTTTTCGCAACTAAAACATCAACATTTCAGTCTGAAATTCTGACAAAAAACGACCTTTTCGGACGCATTTTCGGAAAATTCGTTAAAAGATTTTAGTAGTAAATTAATAGATATTCAAATAAAATTGTTGTTTCGTTAACATGAAACAGTAAGAAAATTATCTAAACAACTTATATTTAACTGCACATTTGTTGGTTTTTGAATTATTTACTGTATCGTTAATCTAATAAATTTTTTACAAAAAACTCATTATTTTCCTGGACAAACCTAGTAAAACGTCAGAAACTCTTGGAATTTATACAACAATTTTTCACTGTATTTTTCGGAATGAATTCGGTAAGTTTTAGAAATTTTTAAATACACCATAATTTAGAGTTTTCGGAAATTTAAATTAGTTTAAATTTATATGTAAAGCCCGTAAATTATGTTATTTTTTAGGTTTAATTATTGATTATAATATTGATTAAAAAGCTAAATTATTGAATATATATTTACTTTAAACAGCTAAATATTGATATTGAAATTTAACAATCTCTTAATATTGATTTATAAAAAAAACTAATTTTCCTTTATTTTAAGCAAGAAAAATCAAGAAAAATATTTTATTTTATATACAAAAATAGAAAGATAAAAATAATATTTATAATATTGAATAAAAACAAATAAAATATTTATTTATATTATAAAGTTTTCACTCTGCTCGGATAAATAATCTCTTTTCAGGATATAAGAGAATAAAAATTTTTAATAGCGAAAAATGTTTACTATAACTCACTAAATTTTATCGAAAGTTTTTGGAGAAAGACCTAAAAATGATGGAATCATAGAATATCTGTCTATTCCAGTCTACGCGACTAAGAACTTTCTTTAGAACATAATACACTATGAATTGAGTACGCGACTGCGTTATGCGTGTTAATGCGCATTAAGCAAAGCAATGCTATGGCCTAATACTGGAATAACATGAATAGAGAGAAAATCATTGCTATGTACTAAAGAATTCGCGATACAGTCGCCTAGACTGAATAGACAGAAATTATATGATTGAAATGGTGTCTAGAATAATACTTAAGCAATACATTCTCATTTAATTAAGCAATCACTCATTGATTAATATTTAGAGACAAACGCAGTTTTTGGTAAGAAAATTGTTACTATTGATTGCTATTTAAGACGCGTTCGAATATTTATAAGATGTGACAATCATTTTGCGCATCAGATAAAGTCATTACATGTTAAGATCTAGACTGAAAAATTTGATATACTCAAGCATTTGGCAAAAATTTGAAAATTTTGAATATATTTGCCGCGATTATGTTCAGATAAAACTAACTTATTGAGTTATTAAAATTGATTAAATCGTAGATTATTTTGTAAAATATTTTAAGATAATTTAATTATAAATCGAAACGAAACCTTAAATAATTAATTATAGCTTAAAATTAGTTGAATAAACATATTCTGATGTTTATAAATTGTTTCTGAACATTTTTTAAGTTAAGGTATTTATAAAAATAATTTCATATTAATTTAAATGACAATTTTTTAATATTTCACATTTACAAAATTGATGCTCGTTTGACGATCATGTCATGAAAATGAGCAGCTTATTCATTTTGCCGGGCGTGAGACCGAGCGTTGAGCGTCATTTTTCCTGCTGAGCGCATGCATCACTTCGGCGGAGTATTAAATCTTTGATACTATTGAGCCCAACCTCCGATTACTTTAAGAATGATGTCTTTCGGTTCGTTTTTAAAAAAGATTTCCAACGATATATAAATTGTTAGTGGTTCCAATTGGTTTAAATTTAATCACGTTTGGATCAATTAGAATAGTTGGCAATATATATATCAATGGAAAGCTTATAATTAGAAGAATCGATTGATATTAGTCTTAAGCAAATCAATAGAGTGGCTCAAGAATGACAAACTTGTGTCAAAAGAAGATAATAGATTTATTACATGACGTAGTTTTTGTTTAGCAATTGCGTTTTAAAAATTGCGCATTAATTATGATTGGCTAAAATTTTAACTTTATAGCGCTGAGCTCTAATGCCTAAAATTTTGTCTACTCTTAGAGTTCCTCTAACGATATAATTGATAGTATCTCACAATATACGGTATGTGATGGCTAAGGATGCGAATATAGTTAGAAAAAGTATAAAAAATAGTTTATTATTAGTTAGAAATAGTCGGTAAATTAGTTAGAAAAAAAATCTTTTGATTATACTTCAGAAATTTTCAAAAACTATATGGCATGCAAAAACTAAACGGATTTTAATGGCAAAATTTTGTTCCTAAAACTTTTTCAAAAAATTTTTAAAATTTTATTGAAATGAAACCCCGATGACATAACCCCTCCCAAAACTTATCGGATTTAAGCGACATTAAATCATTAAAATATTTTTGCTTTTAAAAACAATAAAAAACTTAAACTTCAAAGTTTTATTATTTTTATTTACAGTATAGTGTTGAGGTTTTCACAAATTATTGAGAATAGACTTTCGTAGGTTTATCAAACTTACGTCATCAGTCCACCAATGAGATTGTGCCCTCGTTTGTCGCGCAAAATCTTGTCCACAAGTTTGTTTAATTGTTAAAAGTTAGTCAAACTTTACGTGAAACTTGTTTAGAATTTAGCGTGTATTTAGCAATTTAACGAGAAAGTTTTAAGTTACAACTTTTTGGGTGAGGTATTACTTAATGCAGAACCAAAATCTGGCGAAAGCTAGTTTTCGGATAGTTACAGACTTTTTAAATAAAGGAAGGATATTTACAAAATTGATAAAAATAATTGATAAACGTTTGATTGTTAGATTTTCTAAAATCTTACATTTTTATAAAAAAAATTTTTGTTAAAAATTTTGACGTCTAAATTAAAATTAAAATAATGTTTTTTGAGTTATTAAATTAATGTTTTATTGTGTATTTTAGGTTTCGGTAACAAAATGTGTACAAAAATGTCCACAAAATATTAGATAATGCAATAGGTATATGAACCCTATCTTTATAATGAATAGATTATCTTATTTTGCAAAATAGCTGTAACTTCAGTACAAAATAAAATCTAAGTCTGACGGTATGTCTTGCGTAATGATCTTGAAGTTTTAAAGAAAGCAATTATTTATTTCAATTCAGAGTTATTTTTACATTATTAGCAATAGAATGATCATAAAAATTAATTATTATAATTAATTAAAATTATCGACAGTAATAAATATTTGTAACAATAATTTTTAAATACTTATTTTAATTATACAATTTCAAACGGTTTTTAATACTTTAATAATTTTAGAAATTATTAATTGATCTTAAATGTAAACATTACACAAATATCTGTTGTTACCAACGATGCAAAAAATTAATAATTATTTTTCTATTTTTACAGCGAATATACTCTTCAATACTAGTTTTACAAATATTCTCTTCTTCCATATAAAAACCAATTTTCCGAATACTTGAACAATTATTGATAAACCGAATAATATCTTCATGTGTTAAATGCATATTATAAACACCAAATATCAATTCACATAAATTTGGCATTTTTTCTAAATATTGCAATTTTTTGATTATATATTGTTTGTCTAATAATCGATTTATATAGACATTAATAGACTTTAATTGTGGTAAATATATTTGAATATCTTTGAATTCACTTCCATCGGAATAATAATGATTATCTAATTTCAAATCAGTTAAATGAACGCAATTTTGCAAAAATTCAAAACTCTTGAATGGTCGACAATCTCTTATAATTAATTTTTTGAGTGATTGAAATCCATTATTAAATGCTTCATTTATTGGTGAATTTAAATTCTTAATCTTTAATACTTTTAATCGTAAACACTCCAAACCAATCAGTTGTAATAACTCAATACACTTTGTACTGTTTGCATACATAAAATCGCAGCAAAGATATTCAATATTTTTAAATTTTGCCAAATGCTTAAATACATCAAAGTTTTCAGTATAGATTGTAACATATAATGACTTTAACTGATGAGCGAAAAGATCGATAAATGTTATAAAACTTTGATCGCATATATTATAGTAATTAATAGTATCAATATTTGTACCAAAAACTGCTTTTGCCTCAAAACACTTATCAAAGAATAATTGAATATCTAAATTAGAATGTATTGCTTTAAGTTTTGGACATAATTGTATGATTGTTGAAATCAAATCTATCATATTGTTCTCTGAATTCAACTCATATACAGATATCGATTCCAAGTTTTGT
The DNA here is from genome assembly GCA_034700185.1 of Phthiracarus laevigatus. Taxonomy (NCBI): domain Eukaryota; kingdom Metazoa; phylum Arthropoda; class Arachnida; order Sarcoptiformes; family Phthiracaridae; genus Phthiracarus; species Phthiracarus laevigatus. The sequence continues at coordinate 2,563 of JAQIXJ010002393.1, read as the reverse complement.
AAACTTTTTTCAGCAAATTGTTTCACACAATTGAGCGATATTTTCGAAAAACTATTAGTGAAACGAATACATAAATGCTTTATATGTTGACACGAATTGCTTAATATATTAATTGTTTCGCCGGATATATTTAAGTTCCCAATAATAGTTATATGATTAATATTCACACATTTATTTAACACATCATTTAATATATGATTATCAATAAGATAATTGTATCTATTATTTAAATATTGTTTATTAATTAATTCTTTAATAAATGTATTTTAGTTGAAAAAGCCATTTTTATAGTTGTAATCACAATATGATCCATCAGTTATTGAGAATTTGGTTTGTTTATTAAATATTAAATGATAGAATTGTTTGTTAACGCATTGCAATCGAAAACAATCACTGATTGGTAAATAATTTAATATTACTTCACATAAATCATCACCAAATCTATCAAAACTATTTCTGCTATAGATTACAATTGAACACATATCTCAAATCATATAAATTGATGTCTAATAATCATATCAAATCAAACATATATTTGCGTAAACAATACCATACATTAATGAAAACAAAGAACACGTGTTTACATTAACATTAGTTTGTATGTCAATTACTCTTTACAATAGTATTGCCATCTATCAAATTTTTTTAATGATAATTGCTAAATAAACTAATTTTGTGGTAAAACTACGAAAGATTTTAAATTCTGTTGAAATAAAGTGTTTTACTATACATATTGTTAACATATTCTCATGAGAATTATAAAAACGGTGGAAAATTATCGGTCAATTTTTATTCGTCATTCATATAAATTAACAAACAATTCTTTATAATTAATGTTAAGTTTAAATGCCGAAAATAATCGTTAATTCTAAAATACCTGTATTGAAAAGCGAATTTTATTATAACGTTAATTTGTATTTTATTACTATATTACGGTCACTAAAATTTTTATAGCATTTGTTGAAAATTAAAATTAGTAATAAATGATCTTAAAGTAAAAGCTCAATGAAAACTATTATTTATTTCAATTTGGAGTTATTTTAAAAAATTTTATTAGCAAATATATGAATAGCAAAACTTTTTTTTACAGTTACGGTAATTACATTTAACATCTTTGCAAAAAGAAATACAAAATATAAAAATTCTACAATTTTAAACGTTTATAATATTTTCCTAAATTTAAAAATAAAAATAATCTAAAAATTAAACATTACGCAGATATCTGTCATTATCAATGATACAGAATATTAATAATTATTTTTCTATTTTTACAGCGAATATACTCTTCAATACTAGTTTTATTAATATTCTCTTCTTCCATATAAAAACCAATTTTACGAATACTTAAACAATTATCGATAAATTGAATAATATCTTCATATGTTAAATGGAAAGAATGAGCACCAAACTTCAATTCACATAAATTTGGCATATTTTCTAAATGTTTCAACGTTTTAATTAAATTTTGTTTATCTGTTACGTTATTTATATAAATATCGATAGACTTTAATTGTGGTAAATATATGTGAATATCTTTGAATTCACTTCCATCGGAATAATAGCCATCTATTTTCAAATCATTTAAATGAAACCAATTTTTCAAAAATCCGAAATTCCTGAATCCTATAGCTTTACATCCACTTATAATTAATTTTTTGACAGATTGAAAGCTGTCATTAAAATTAAATGCTTTAAATAGTGGTGGAACTAAATATTCAAATTTTAATACTTTTAAACGCAAACACTTCAAACCAATCAGATTTAATAACTCAAAAACGTGTTCTATATCTTCATGTTCACAAAATATATCACAGCAAAGATATTCAAGATTTTCAAATCTCGCTAAATTCTTCATTAAGTCAAAAGTCAAACCATTATAAATCGTAACGCGTAAAGACTTTAACTGATGAGCGAAATGATCGGCAAATTTTATAAAACTTTGATCGCGTATAATATAACGTTCAACAGTATCGATATTCGTACCAAAAGCTGATTTTGTTTCAAAAAGGCGATCAAAGTATGATTGCATATTTAAATTAGAATATATAGCTTTAAGATTCGGACATAATTCCATTATTGTTAACATCATATCTATTAACATATTCGGTAAATTCCAAACTGAAGCTTCATATATAGAAAGCGATTCCAAGTTTTGTAAACTATTTTCTGCAAATTGTTTTAAACAATTCAGTGATATTTGCGAAAAGCTTTTCGAATAAGATATATATAAATGCTTTATACGTTTACAAGAATTGCTTATTATATTAATTGTTTCATCAGTTATATGTAAACCATGTCCACTAATAAACATATGATTAATATTCACACATTTATTCAAAACATCATTTAATATCTGATTATTTAAAGGATGGCTGTATGTGTTCAAAACATACTGTTCATTAAATAATTCTTTAATGAATGTGTTTTCTTTCAATAATTTAATTTTATAGCACTCATAAAAATTTGCGTATCCATCAGTTATTGACAGTTTAGTTTGTTTATTAAATATTAAATGATTGAATTGTTTGTTAACGCATTGCAATCGAAAACAATCACTGATTGA
>JAQIXJ010002392.1:0-16011 GCA_034700185.1 Phthiracarus laevigatus | reverse complement strand
GAATAATTTTAAATCATAAATTTTTAATGTTAACAAAGAAAATAAAATAATCTTTTACCTTATATTTTATTGTTTATATTTGGGTCGGTTCGGGTTCAACTCCATCGGGTTCGGGTCGCGTCGGATACAAGCTTGTCGGGTTCAGGTCGGGTTCTAAAACTTCTGACGATATACTATTCTAGATTTGAGTGTCAAGTTTTTAATTTTTCGACAAACAAACAAAAAATTTAATGAAATAGAAATATTTAAGTTAATTTTAAGTTAATTACAAGAGGTAATATCCCAATTGTTTAAATGTTTTGGTTCATTAAATCGATTGACACAATATTCACCAATAATACAATTAATTAATTGTTGTGAACCTAATCATATAATTATATTAAACTACTATTATTATTATTTATGATTACAATTATTACTCACTAATTAATTCGTAAGTTAATTTAAGTTAATTACAAGAGCTAATTAAATATATAAAAAAATACTTTTTCGTGTCTATCTCTGTCCGCAACAATATAATTATACGTCACGTTGTGATAAAAAACTTATTTTTACAGTGATTTTAAAACAAAATCTAAAAATGTATTAACTATTAAAGAACATTGTTGTATTGCGCGAGAAAGTGGGAAATAATATATAACGAGTAAAGCATATTACATAATACATATAATATATTAGCGTTATACGGACGGGTATTCAAATTAAATATGTATTTTAATGATAGTTAGGATTGGATTAGGCTTATTAGCAGATGGGTGTACTAGTTAATAATATAAAAAATACTTTTTCGTTTCTCTCTCTGTCCGTAACAATTGTCCGCAACAATACTTATATCGCTGTACAGTATGTGCTATACAACATTTAGTACTTATAAACGCGAATCGTAAGTAACATTATAGCGGTAAAACGTACCAAAACGTATACATAGACCTAACATCAATGGCTTAATAATATAAAATATACTTTTCCGTCCTCAACAGTAGATGGGGGTGCTTGCGGGGTTTACTAGTATATAATATAAAAAATACTTTTTTGTGTTTCTGTCGAACTTATGAATCGACACAAAAACTGTCCCAAAGGGTGGTCTGGAGGGGGGTTACATAAGAATTCTCAAAAAGTTGAACCCCCTTTACAGAAAAATGATAACTCTATGGGAAAAAATGTTTTTTTTTGACCGATGGTAGAAAAATTGTCGCTTAGTTTAACCCCTCCCCCTACAATTTTGAAGTCGGAAAGTAACTTTCCCCACACCTTGGGACACTGTGTTGTCCCAACTAATGTCCGCGCTACACGAGGGAGCCACGGGGCCCTTAACTTCTATATCTCTTAATATGCTGTATTTTGCTTATTAGCAGAGGCTACAGATGGGTGCACTAGTTAATAATATAAAAAATATTTTTTCGTGTATCTCTCTCTGTCCGCAACAATAAAATTTTTTAACGGAAGAAAATATTTTATATGAAAGAAAATATTGTTGTTGTATGTGTAAAATGATTAAAAATTATTTAATTGTTGATTTGAATTGTTTAAAAACTTTTTCTAAGTGGCTTCTACCAAACAACTCATGTTCCACTACTTTATTAAAATATGCTATTTTAATTGATTTAACATAACAATACCTTACAATTTTTAGCTCACTTTTTTAGAAAAAGGCGAGCTCATGGATTTGACCATGTTCTGTCCGTCCGTCCGTCCGTCCGTCTGTCTGTCCGTCTGTCTGTTCGCAGTTTTATTTTGATAGAGGGATTTCGCCTATTCCTTATATTAATAAAGGGATTTTACATTTTTCCATATTGACTGGGAACTATTAGATTTGGAATATAAGTAAGCATTATCCAAAGAAAAGTGAGCTCTATATGAATGTTCCGTTCTTGTTTTAACGTAAAAATGAACATTGTTTATCGCGCAGGAAATACTTATAAGATTCAACAATATGTATCTGTCAAATATTTTATTTTAACAAAACAATCCAAATAAACAAATAAATAATTTTTAAGCCTATTACATACAACTAAACTATACTTTGTTTAATTTAAATTGTTTGGTCCTCTATATAACGCATTAATGGGGTGGCTAGTTTACTTTAATTTAAACATTTTAATAATTTCCATAGATAATATAGTTTTAATTTTTTCATCGAAGTACGAAAGATGATAAGCAACATTTTGGCTACCGTTCCTATCAATGCATAGAAATGTTAGGCATAGTGGAATAGAGTGGTGTGGCTTAGTATAACATTTATATGCATTAATAGGAACAGTAGCAAAATAATTGATGATAAGTAACAATTTTAAAGAATATGTAATAAATAATATCGATACATTGTAAACATCTACTTGAAAAGTTAGTTTCAGAAAGTATATGGTCACTCGCTTACTTCTTTCAATCGCTACCAATAATTTAAATTATTTTTATTCGAAATTTTGTTGTACAGTATTAGAAATTTGAATAAAAATAATTTAAATTATTGGTAGCGATTGAAAGAAGTAAGCGAGTGAAGCAGGTTTTAGTATGAATAAATAGAGTAATTCTTTAGAATGTAATTATCCAATGTCATAAATATTAATATTTTCAGTCATGCAGTAAAACTTTGAGATAATTTTTACTTTTTACTGTAAACCTAATGGATATTTATTATAGTCTATAATAATTGTAAATCATAAATAATGATGTATTTAAAATTTAATAATTTTGTTGTAAAAAGTAAATGATTTAGTGCGCGGGTGCCTATATTTTTAAAAATCCTTAGAACTCTTGCAGAGTCCTAATGATTTTTGTGGGGAATTGAAAAACAAAACCCAAAATTGCCCAATAAAGTATAGATTAATTGATTACTCTGTCAGGTTCATCAACCCTCAGTTTGCTGACGCCAATATTTTACCGCATAGGGGTATGGCATCAGCTTTAGTGCATATTCCGGGAATAATACGTAGAAAATTAATACTAGAATATTCTCTGCTTTCTTAAAATCAATATCGTGTGCATACCAATTAAAAACTTACAACTCAGAGAATCATTTTTAATAAGATTTCCCATCCCGTATTTAAGCCTGAGCGCACTGTCATTTACTTCAGAGAGAGTTTGGGACTCTCCTCCTTTTACTTGTGAAACTCTGTATCGTGAAAAGTATTCTTTTATTAATAAATAATTGTTAAGTTTGAAGTAAAATTCTTAATTTATTGAAAAGAAAATATATTAATAATTTTTGGTTGATGAAGGAAAAATGGTCATATGGAGAAAAATAATTGATTTTGGGATCACTCAACCCTGCAGTTATCTGTTGAATGGGTACTCATTAATCAAATTAGAGCTCAGCGCATTGAGAGTAAACATTTTAGTCTATTATAATGAACGCGGTTTTTAAAAAGTAACTATTAAACAAAAACTACGTCATGAAATAAAACTATTATCTTATTCTGCCATCAGTTTGCTATTGTTGTTCTACGCTATTGGTTAGCTTAAGACTTGTGTCAATTGAATTCACTAATTATGAGCTTTTTAATATGTATATATATTGCTACCTGATCCAAATAATCCAGACCTGATTATATTTAAAACAATTATTACGAAAAACAATATATTTATTGTTGGATAGCTTATTTTTTAAGAGTTTGAATGAGATTAATTTTAAGATAAACGGAGATTGGGTTAAATAATGACAACTGATGGCAGAAGATAATAGTATTATTTCATGACGTAGTTTTTGTTTAATAGATACTATTTAAAAAAACGAGTTCATTATAATAGGCTTAAATGTTTACTCTCATTGCGCTGAGCTCTAATTTGATTTAAGAGTATACTTTCAACAGATAACTGCAGTATCGCTCAACTCTCACCAAAAATCTCCCAGTCTTACAATATATAACTTAAACCATATAAAATATATATAATTGATCGCAATCATCTAAGAGTGCGAATTATGAATGTTTGTTTTTGTTTTGGTTTAATTTTTTCAAAAACAGTAGAGAAGTAGAGTTTATGGTTTTGAGTATACATGTTTTTTGGTCTAACTGCATTAACTCGATATGAGTCTTTAATATAGTTTAATTGTTTCATTTTTTGAGTGATAAAATCAATGATTTTATCTCTATTCTATTTTATGACTGTATCACGAAGAGTTTAGTGCATAATACAGTTCGTATTGAGTAAGCCACTGCTTTATCCGTTTTAGCTTCGCAATGCAATGCATACTCAATGGCCTAATACAGGAATAATATTAAATGGGAAAAAAATAATTGAGGCATTTTTTTTATATTAATCAATGTAATTTATCGATTTCTTTTGTTATTAAATGGATATTCATGTCCAAACGGCAATATTTACTGTCAAAATTGGCATATAAAAGTCAATATAGGCTACAATTGGGATTAAAATCGGGCCAAATGATGATTAATAAGGTCAAAATGGGCAAAATCTTGTTCATAAAGGACAATATTTTGATAAAATTGAATAAAACTCAGCCAAAACCTGAAAAAAACTAATGCTAAGATTTCAGTGGTATCGCATGATTTGCTGTGCAAAAAAGTAATCTTTAGGCTCATATATTATTATAGAACACGGATTAATGTGTCATATGCTATTTTGTATACGGTATAGTTATGCACAAAAGTTATGCATTGTGCGTCCATAGCATCCGCCATAAAAGTTAATGCGCAAAAAGAAACTACTGTCGAATTTACTAATTTCTTTTAATTTACCAGATCTCCCTCCCAAACCATCGTTTAGCTCTTTTTATTATAATAATATAAGAAAATTGAAAATCTATATAGTTTACGCATACCAACAATAGTTTATAATGATCCAATTAAGAAAAATTCGCGAGTTTTTTCAATCTGGTGATTATACATGGGAGTTATTATCAACACAAGAAGATCGCGAAAGTATCAATAATTTGGATACATTAAAGTTTGATGTTAAAAATTCTGAAAATAAGTATGAGTTTAATTATAACGTCAGTAATATCGCCTCTATTATAAGAGCTGTCATTCAACTTTTTCAACGTTAAGACAGTATCTTTCAATCTTTGGATTTATTATTGATCATATCCTTCATTAACCAAACAAATTGTTTCTCTACAAAAATTTAATTTATTTAATGAAAATGTACTAATTAATGAATTAACTAATTAGAAGTTTGTAAATCAAAATATCATAATTAGTAGTCTCGTTACTGTACGTTTGATACTGTATGCAATTTTTTTTAATAAACTGTTTGATAAAATAATTTGACTATTTATTAATTCTTTAGCCTATATAGGTTGTGACCGTGTTGTGTGTAGCGCACATACTTTAACATTAGCTATACATTAACATTAGCTATACTTTAACATTAAGTCAATTCATCGCCCTTTAGAAATGTTTTTTACATCCCCTCTAACAACACAATACTTGGGTCAGGTTGAAGACATGCACTCTAACAACGCAAGTTGTGTTAAACTCCCGCTCTCACTTATATACGAAACATAGCCTCTAACAGACCACTAGAAAGGGCACTTTCGCTTTGCTCTGAATTGCCATACTTTTGCCTGCACTAAGGAACCCGGAAAAAGTACTAGCTGATATTCTACCAGGTCTACTTACGAAGAAAAAAATTGTCGTTTAAATACGATGAGTTTAGACCCACTTAAACTTTAAGATTTTCAGGGTCTAGCCTCCTCTAGCACTTCAGGCCTCGGGTAACTATGATATTAACAATATTACTAACTTGCAGTACTTCACTAAAACCGCGCACAGGTTTAATAATTTTGAAGTTCAAGGATAACAATGAAAAAATTAAGTGTAAAAACCGATGAGTTTAGTCAAAAAAAAACAAAAAATTGTAGTTCAAATTCAATAAACGTTGAGAGAAAGCGTTTAGGTTTTCTTTTGAATTTAGTTTAACAAAATATTATTTTCGAAAAAACATAGACAAAGGTCAAAAATGGTCTATTAAATCAGATGAGATTACCTTCACTCCTTAGATTTTGAAAAAATTATATAAACCACTTCTATACTGTTATAATCTGGAATAATTTATGCACATTTAAGCGCATTTTTTATATCTTTTACTTGCATTTTTTAAGTCGCATAAACTGAAGTTTTATGCTCATAAAAAAAGAGTCCATAGTTATTACTAGGGCCTTGAAAATCGTTAATTAACAGTTCAATTTTTCAACAAAATTATTTAATTCGAACTATAAATTTCTTTATATTATTCATTGTAGATCTTAAATTCATTTTAATTTTTTACGATTCTAACAAATCTAACGATTTTAAACATACCTAACGATTTTAAATATATCTAAAGATTTCATGAAATTTATATTAATATGTACTAAAAATTATATAAAGTAATAAAATGGTACAAAAATATTCTCATTTAAAATTTTCTAAACGCGTTGGATGAAGATTCTGGATTAATTTATTTAGAATAAGTGAATTCTGTAAATGATAGCTATCATAATTATTAGTTTCTGTATCGAAAGATTTCATTTTAAAGTAATTTTTTTATAACAGTTTTATAAGGTTTTCAATGAAATATATTAGGATTTAAATAATTTAAATCTCTTTTAATTTAATTTATTATGTAAAATTTCTAACAAATTTTTCTAACGATTTTGGAGGTTTTTTCTAACGATTAACAGGCGATTTGGCACTAGTTTTTCTAACGATTTTCAAGGCCCTGTTTATTACTAACATGCAGTACTTCACTGAAAGCCTTTTAAAATTTTTATAAATAAAATCATTTATGTTTATGAAGTCCGGATTAATAGTTTTATCTTCGTTAGTAAGGTTATTTTATATATAATCTAAACTAATTCCCTTGACAAGCAACGAATAAAGTACTGTTACGCGCGATTACCAACCAGTGGCCGTATAGTTGGTGTCGAACGTACACTAACTCTTAATTCACTTTATATTCACTTTACTGTAACTGTTATTGATGTAACTCTTTTAATTAAATCAAATTAAAGCACACAATTAGATTGAATTAATTATATTTTTATTGCACACAACACAAAATGTGTTAATCGTATAAAAAGTGGAAAAGGAATAACATATGCGAAATTAAATATTACATAATAAACGTGTGAATTTTGATGTTTTCAAACTTTTACAAATTCGGTTTTACCCATTACACTCCACGGCACCTGACGAGTGGTCACACCACTTGGAGTTACGACTAAAACACTTGTTAAATAACATAAAAATACAAAAAATGTTAATGAAAATTAAATATAAAACACAAATATTTAAAGTAATCGAATTGTTTTCGTTATATTTCTTATTGCAATCGTTAATAATCGTAATTCTTCTTCACCTTTTCATACTGTTTTCGTTGTCGCAAATGTTGTCCGAAGAGTTTTGGCGTCACTTTTACTTCGTAGAACTTATCTTACATCCATTTCTGCTTAACAATCGGATTAAATCGCATGGACTCTTCCTTTGATCCCGAAATGTATTTGTCTATCAAATTCTTAACTTTTTTCATCTCTTGGCTCGTTATTTCGGTCAGTTTTCTTTCGGTTAAGTTTCTAAAAATACCGTCCGGTTCTTTCTAAACCCAATAATCCGTAATAAACCCACGCATTGATCGATAGTGTAGCTCACCATTCGTAACCATTCGCAACAAATCGAGAAATATGTGTGAAAATATCAACTTCGACGCAAATCGTAACACAAGCCAACTCATCTTTTGTTTTTGTGGCTCATTTCGATAGTATTTGTAGCAAAATGGCAAAAACATCGCAAACGCCCATCTCTTTCGCTTTTTTCCGTTTTTCATAACGTTGTTATGTTTGAACATCATATTAAATATTATCTCTTCAGGTGTTACGTCAGAATCGTTTAATTGTGCTTTCGTTGCGGAACCAATTTCTTTTTGGTTTTCGACACAATATTCGAGTTTATTTATAATACGAGTTCTTAAAGCGTTAATTGGAGTGCAATTGATTCGATCACCATATATTACAATCATTGATTCATAATCGCCGATATTTTCTCTGTAATATTTGTAGATATTTGATGTCGAATAAGCAATTTTGCCGTTACTGATGGCGTTTAAGACAAATCTTAGCCTACCACTAAGTAATGCTGCATATAAAACAGTACGAAATCGAAAAGAAATCATTTCTCTATTAATTCTAATTCTTGTTATCGCTGCAAATATAAAATTTTCATCATTTTCGTATGAGACTTGACTTTCAATTTTTGCTTCTGGTATTTCGCGAATAAAATCATAAAATCTTTGTTGCGCAATACGCAAATCTTCATTATCATAATTAGCTGCATATTCTTCATATTTTTGAAATGGAATATAAACCATATTTACCGCTGCATCGCGACATTCAAGTAAATTTGACATTTGAGTGATGACTATCAGTGGATGACATTGTAATACGTTAGCGCCATAGATATAATATCTTTGTTTCTATTCATAACCACTTGTGTAATCGCGTTGGATCTCATTTTCTAATTCGCGGAATATTCGATCGATTTGGTAAATCTTTTTGTATCGCATAAATGTATTGCAACGCGACGTCCACTAAATGCCACTCTTGAATATGTTGCACATATTGATGCACAGTAAACACGTTAAAGATGTTGTTGTGGTTGACATTAAACTGCTTTATCTTTTCATAATTATACTGCAAATAATCGTTAGACCAATGCCGCACTGTTTGCAGATAATTGTATTGATGCGCACGTAATAGCAAAGACATGATGTGATATGTGACCGCTCTATTCAACGTCTAAATTAATAATGAGCGGATATGTTATAACATGTGTCGCATTTGTTGTAATTACTGTTACATTTATAACAATTATAATTATCATTATTTATGTATGTTTTGGTATAGTAAATTCACTTAATGTGACAATTAATTGATAACTTAATATTAAAAAATATTTTAACCATTTTAAGCACAAATTTTGCATAAATTTCAAATTTAAAACATTAAAAATGTATTATAAAAAGTGTATTAAGATAATTAAGAATTAACCTGTATTTTAAACTAATGAAATAACAATTTGAATATGAATTTTAAATGTATTTTTAACAAATTTTTAAATATGAATTTTCGGTATTTATTTATAACAAATGTTTAACTAATGAAATGTATAAAATGAATTTTTAAATAAGATTTTTGTTAAGCATTATTTTTAGCACATCTTATCTCTCAAAAAACTGCAGTTAAACTAAATATATGACCAAATGTAAGACTTCTTTAATTACTCTAAATTTTACTGATGGCCAATCAGGTCCATTTAGAAATTTAAATAAGCCCGAAAAATATGAGTAAGCAAATGTAATTTAAACAAATGAAAAATGTAACGTATGTGTGACATCAATAAATCAAATTATAAAATTTGCTTTATTAAAAATGACTATAAATCTTTACACATCTCTAATAGCCATATCTTTTCGGCATTTGCCGATTTCTTTGCGGTCTCGGATTAGACCTTAAATTTGCATTCGCTTCAGTCTCACTATTTGCATGATTTGTGTCAGCGTTTCTGACACTCATCTCACTATTTATTACTTCGTTGTTCTCACTAATCAGCACGTTTTGATTGTTATTCTGTCCTTCACTTTGACTTTCGCTTTCGTTGATTTGTATTTCATTATTTCTCGCTTCGATGCGAGAATCAATTTCATTAAATATCTCATTTTCGCGTTCAATTAATTCATTTTCGTTGAGATTGTTGTTATCTCTAATGTTTGCTAATTTTTCTAATGCATCATATGTTTCAATATCGCCAATATCGTAGATTTCGTAGTTTTCAGTCTCGGTTTCGGTGTTAACTTCAATTCTATTTTCTTTTACTTGTTTTTCATATTCAAACCAACGTCGTGGTGGGTCTCCGTGATAAGGATTACACAATTTTGCATTTACTATTCTTATATTGTGATTTCTACGCCTATCTAAATGCGCAACTTTATAAGTCGTTTGATATATCACTTTTAAAATAACGTACGGCCCATATAAATTTTTCTTAATTTTTTTGGTACTTTAACCATCACTGATTTATCTACAACCCAAACAATATCGAGAATTTAAATTTTTTTGCTATTAGGTGTGTTGCTCGCTTTGCATTCCACTTATTTTCTGCCGCTTCTATTCTTTGTCTTGTTTATTCTCGCGCAGCATTTACAGAATCATTTATCTCTTCTTGTAATTCAAGATTTTCAAGGTTTTTCAGTCCTAACTTCCTCTAAAATACATTTGTTGACACATAACCGTATAACAGAAAAAAATGTGTAAAACCTGTTGTTGAATTCACTGTTGTAGTATTTTTACTGCAATTTTTAGCGCACGATTCCATTCAGTACTTTTTTCATTTGTTAGAGTTCGCATTTTAATTATTAATTTAGACCGTTAGACTGAGCATTATAAGACGCTGTCTTATTATGTTTTATGCCAAAATTCTTACAAAAATTTTCAAAGGTTTTACTGATAAAACCTGAACCTCTATCAGTTATAATTGTTAGCGGTGTTGAATGTTTTTCAATTACTTTACTTTTTATAAATTTAACTATCGTATCGGCATTTTGATCAGCGATCGGTTTCGCTTCTATAAATCGAGTTAGTCTACACATTCATTCGATTGCTGACAGATAATACAGTTTTCAACATAATTTCGAATAATATCTCGCTTTCCATGGAAATAATTTTTTCGTACAATAATTTCTTCCATTTTATTATGACCAATGTGTGCATTGTTGTCGTGATATTCTTTGAGAATAAAATCAATAAGCGTAACTGGAACTACAATTTGAAATGCCATGTTTTCTGGTCTTTTATTGTTGTGTCTCTTCTTATATAAAACATTGTCTTTAATCGCGTAATTGTTTTAATAAATCTATAATTTCATGCATTTGATTTGATTTTTGCTGTTGTTTGAGCACAAAAATCATCGATTAATTGCAATTCTGCTAAAGTTTCGAGACTTATTAGTGGTTGACTTAATGTGTCGATCATTAATACATTTTGTATAATTGATAATACATTTGCGTTATCAATAAAATTAACTTCCAGTGCCATTTCTCCTCTCGGCTTATCTAAAGCTTCTAAAATTTCTTTATGTGTTGTTATTTCATTTGTTTCGTCATTTGTTAATTTTGTTGATTGTTTTAATCGACTTAAAACGTCTGCCATAACGTTATCTCTTCCTTTAATGTACACAACTTTATATCTTTTGCCCGAAAAAATCATTGCCCAACGATTTAATCTCATATTTTTTGATGCTTTTAATTCATTTAGTATTAGAAGTGGTCTGTGATCCGTATAAACAATAAATTCCTGATCTTCTAATTCTTTTTCGTAACATTTTATTATTGAATAAATTGCGAACATTTCTCTCTCAATTGTCGACCAATTGAGTTGATGTTTTGTTAGAGATTTGTGAAAGTATGCGATAACTCCAACACTTCCATTGCTATGTTGTTGTGCAAACACGCCTCCAATTGCGTAACTGCTGGAATTTGTCTGAAGAATTTTTGTTGTATTTTCTTTTAAATGTTGAAGAATTGGTGCATTTATAAGATATTTTTTTGTTTGATCAAATGCTTTTTGATGAACATCTGTCCATTTAAATGGAGTATCTTTTTTAAGCAAGTCATAAAATGGTTTAAACGTTTCCCCAATTGGAATATAATCTCTAACGAAATTAATGACTCCTAAAAAGCGTTGAACACCTTTTTGATCTTTAGGTGGTGTCAAATTTTTTACTATGTTGATTCTATTGTAGTCAATTCTAATGCCTTCGGTACTGATAATGTAACCCAAAAATTTTAGTTCTTTGGCAAAGTATTGACACTTTTTGGGATTGTGTTTAATGCCGTTTTTAATGCACATATCGAGAAATTTTAAAAAATCTTTTAAATGCTGTTGGAAAACATTTTGTGCTCCTTTTGTCATTGTTAACAAATCATCGTAATAATCTAACAATGTTTTTAACTTAATTTCAAGGAAAATCATATCCATAAACATTTGCAGAATTATAGGCGAACAGAGCAAACCCATCGGTACTCTTTTAAATCGATAAACACCATCTTCTGTGCGAAATGCTGTTATTTGTCGATCAATTTCTTTTAAATGAAACATAAAGAAACTCTTTAAAACATCACTTCCAGGACACGGATATCCATTAATGGATACCATAAAAACTGGTCAAAAATTGTAAATCATAACATTTTTCAAGATATTGATCATTTGATTTAAAGTATTTTGGATCTAAATTTTTTAATTTGATATACGAAGCAATTTGTGCATTAGAATCAGTAAATTTATCTATAAAGACCTCACGAAAGTCTACCCACAATTGCTAAATTTAATTAACTAAAACAATAATAACTAAAATAATAAAAACTTTCTAGTAAACTTCAGCAACTATTTCGAAATCTTGTTGTAAATTAATTTTGTGGCCGAGTTAGTTAGTAAGTGAAATGAAACAGCATATTTGTATGCATAAGAGTATTTTGAACTTCAAAAACAGCTAATAGATTATTCTTTGAAATTTATAATGAATTATATCTTATTTTATGGAGTATGGCCCGCTATACAAGAAAAAATATTATAACCTAGAATTATATGCTATGCGAGCTATAAAAAAATTCAAAAATTAAATGTAATTATAAGTTTTCTATCCGTCTCAAAAATATTATGATTTTGTAATTAATGTGGTTGAACCTTTTGGACAGTGATCCAGAACGCTAAAGCTGGGGCTGAACTTAAGCGGAAAACGTTAGTCTTTTATTGAGAGTGAGCTCTGAGAGTTTAAGGCCGAGCCTGAGCACTAGTGCCTAACGTATGTAATAAATATTTTAAAAATTATTTTGTAAATTTAATTAAAATTTTATTCTAATGTAACAACATAGATAATTAATTATATCTTAAAATTAATTTATAGCTCAAAATTGGTTGAATAATCATATACTAAAGTTCTGAACATTTTTTACTTTGGTATTCCAGAATATAATTTCATATTAATTTAAATTACATTTTTTTTAATTTTACATATATTTGCAAAAATTGATGATCGGTTGACGTTCAGCTCTCGTGTTTGTCATGTGTGTGTGTGTGTGTGTGTGTGTGTAATTTTGGAATGGTTTTTTTAAATATTACAATAGTTGCCATGTTTTTCGGTGTATTTAATCACTGTTAGTTTAAGTTCCGCTTTATACGATTTGTGTGTTGAAGGCATTTTTAAAATTTCAAAACAAAAATTAACAACATTGTGTACCAAAATTATGTAGTATAGTATGTATGTTAATAAGTAGGATATTTTGTTAAAGCCAAAATTTTCTTGTAGCAACAAATTAATTTAAAAAATCGTTTTAATAACAAAATATTCAAAAAGTGCAGTCTATTAACAAAATATATGCATGAATTAATAAAATTTTGCTTTTAGACAGATATTTTTAGAAATTTTGCCAAAACCTGAAAAAAAATTAAAACCGATAAGTTTAAGAGACACCTTGAAGTAGTTGAGCAAAAAAAATATTTCAACAAAAATCAAAATAAAGCGATAAGTAAATACTCTTTAGAAAACTGTAAATCTAAAAATAACCCATCGACCAGTCGAAATGGAATGAGACGCTACTATCTTTTATAATGTTAGATTAATAAAATTTTCAACAAAAAACCGAAATTGTCCTAACAAAATATACGATCTCTAATTAATAAGTTACGTTAATATTAAGTGCTGCCTTTAAAAATGGCGCGGGCTATAGTCTCTAATATAAGCAGGGTGTCCCAGCGGGGGCAGACCCAGAGTAAACCCTTCCCTCTCAATTCTCAAAAAGTTGGCCCCCTACCTAAAAAAATGAAAATGAACAATTTAATGTATTTTTAATGTCGTTTTGGCCGATGACAGAAAAATTATCGTTTAAATCCAAGTAGTTTGACCATACCTTAAAAATTTAAAAAGTCCGAAAGTAACCTCCCCCGGACCGACACACTCTGGGACATACAGAATATAAAGTATGTTTTTTAAAAACATTAAAGAAAGTTGGAATGAATCCGTCTTAAAGTTATTTAACTAAAATTAAAATATCGTTAATTATTATTTAATTAAATGTCTTTAAAAGAGCTAAAGAATTAAATGCGTTTAATAAAATTTCGTACAATTTTTTATGAAAAAAATATTAATATTGGTTTTTTTTGAACAAATGATATGAACAACAAAATATTTTCCAATTAGTTTGAAAGTTTTTTCTGTTTATCAAATACAGGAGAAAAATTATTAAGATTTCAGTATTTAAAAATCCAAATAAACGAAATAAACAAACCGATCAATCGGTAACAAAACACTGCGAACGAAAAAATGTCCACAATTTAATAAACGGTATTTTAGATGGGATTTCGATATAATAGTTATGATTTAAAGCTTTTTATTAATAATCTGCGTTATTGATTGGACATGTGTGGTGAGAAACTCGTGTTCATTGCCAATAATGGTGTGAAGAGTGAACGGGTAATCGAGTTGCTATAATCATATATTAACTAGTTATTAATCACAAACAGTTTAGATTACATTCATTAGACTATTATTTTTAAACCTCTTTTTTAAATCCGTAGTTCTGTTCGACGCTTTCCTCAATTTTATCCAAGTTTTCCGAGTTTTTCAATAACTTAATGAACGTTAAATCGGTTTTGAGTTGTTTCAACTTTTTGGCGATAATTCGATTGCGCATACCATCATATTTTGCCATTTTTTCTATATTCTTCTTTTTATACTTAATCATCATGTCTGCCCTTTCGAACGACTTTCGGATAATTAGTTCGTAGTCTTTACCGACCAAATGTTTACCGCCGTATTCTTTCATTAACTCAATAAGTTTGGTAACTCTCGCGTCTTCGCCCTTCACTTCCATCACTTCTTTCTGCATTTGGTTGCCGATTCTGTCAGGCAAATATGACCGAAGGTAACCAAACAATATATCAAATTTTTCGTCTTCTTCGCGCGTATTTTTAATATTATAATAAGTGTTAATATTGTCCAAAACAATCATCGTTTTAATGGGAGCGTGTTTGCGTGCCAAATGAAATGCGATCAAAGCGCCGAAAGAGTGTACGATTAGGTCAAAACCATTTTCGGTCGATTGTCTCTTAAGAATGTCCTTATAATATGCGCATAATTTTTTAAAATCTTTCACATCATTTAACTGTTTTGTCCAATTAAGTCCGATCAGCGGACGATCGATTTTCGCCGCAAGTTCTTTAAAATTATCAAAAATGCCTTCAAGTGGTGGTAAAATAAATACTGGTTTGCCTTTTAGTTTTAAAAAAATTATATTAGTGTTAAATATTACTTTACGCAGCATATTATACAGATAATTACCAGTTTTTCCTTCGTTAAGTTGTGTGGTTTGTTCAGCGGCAATGTCCCACTTAATCGATGCCAAATTAGCTCTTGCTTTGACGATATCTCGTGTGTACTGTTTCAGTCCTTCTTTATTCCCGTCTCTAAACTCTTTTAATTCTCCGACAGTGATCTTTCGAATCTGTGCGAGAGTTAAAGTTATTTCATAATCCCTTTCCAATCGTTGCTGAATCTCCACAGCCATCATACTGTCGAGACCGATATCGCCTAATGTTTCGTCGTCAGAACGCTTATCAATATTTAAATGTTCGCATAGTTGTCGAAATATTTCGTCTTCAGTCTTCTGTTCACCAGCTTCAAGATCCGCTTTTTCGATTGATGACACTACGGGTAAAGATGTTTGAAGAAAGCGGTCGAGAACACCGAGACATGAAGAAATTCGTTGAAGTAAAATACCAGCGAATAACTTCATAACATCTCCTTTATCTTCATTTTCGATTAACTGTTCAGCAACAATACCCACATCACCAATAGGTCCCCATTGAACTGCCAATCCATGAAGACCTTTAGGAAAATACAAGTAATAATATCATTTTATAAAGAGATTGGTTTACATGAAGATTTTCTTACCTTTATTTCGTCTCAATTCACATATTCTTTCCATCGCAGAATTAGCATAACCATAGTTAGTCTGACCGGCGTT
>JAQIXJ010002391.1:0-16019 GCA_034700185.1 Phthiracarus laevigatus | reverse complement strand
GAAATACTTTTACAATTGTCAGCTCATATAGCTCGATATCCCGAGCTTGAGCTAAAAGCTGATCTGAGCTTGAGCTGATTTGATTTGAGCTGAGCTGATTTTTCCAGCTCTTTACTTACAAAACGTGAGCTGAAATTCAGCTCGAGCTGAAGCTAGTCCAGCTCCAGCTCAGCTTTCTTTCATCACTACATATAATAAATCACATCATAAACAATGCCTTACTTTATTCAAGGCCTAAACTCGGCTTTTATTCACAGATTTTAAACGATGGTAGAGACGACTATTTAATACAAGTAATTAATGATTATTATGCTTCATTTTAATGAATAAATATTCTTTATAATGAAATGAATACAAAATTAATATCATACAGCGATGACACACTGTTAGCGAACAAATACAAAGTGAGTTATATTTAAATTGGGATCAATCCATTAAAGCGTGAGTTTTAAACTATTTTTAATAAACCATGCCATCTATCTATATATTTAACACTTTGGGACACTTGTTGCCATTAACATAACTGTTTGTAGTTAAATCACATTTTTAATACATCGCTATTTATCAAATCTGCAGGTTTTTGTGCGAATAAATGAAACAAAATTATTATTTTAAGAGTTGTCAATTTAATTACCAAATATAGGTTATTGTTACAAATTTGAAATTATTTGAAAGCATTAATTAATAAAAAAGAACCGAAAGTATAATAATTAAAAGCATTAGTAAATCGGACAGAAGGTGTGTATAAAATTTTTTGGTTTTACAGCATTATTCTTATGTTTATAGAGATTGCGAATTTCGCGATTGCTATGCAATCGATACAATGTTTTAGGATTTTGTTTTGCGCGTTCAGCGAATATATCGTAAGATTTGACGGTAATGTTTGCATCGCAATCCAGTTTGAGATTAGTAATCGAATCGCTATTATTCATCAAATAGCAAACACCTTCATCTGTTATGTCTGTTGTAAGACGATATCCATCTATAATAATAGTTTTTAATTTCGCCAATTTGGCCAAATAAATCGTCAGTTCATCAGTGATATGAAATGGATTTATCAAACAAATAAATTCTAATTGTGGCAAACTTATGTTGATATGCTTTAAGTCTCCGTCATTTAAGTGTCGCATATTTAAAGATAAATGCGTTAACTTTGAGAAATTTATCATTAAATCTATGTTTGTATGGAAGCAAATTAATGATAATTTTTGAAGAGAACTGAAACCGTTTTTTGGTAGATTAACAACATTTTTAGCGGTAGACGTAAACAATCGGTTATACCTTCCGAGTACCAGTTCTTTCAATTTCTTGCAATTATCGGCAATGCTTTCCAATCCTTTGGTAATGCATTGTTCTTCATTATCGTTGATTTTAAATTCGATTTCAATTTTTTCTATATTTTCAAATCTGAACAATTGAATCAATAGCTGATATTTAAATCTTTCGGTGTTTATCGTTCGGTCGTGACTATAAATCTTCAATACTTTAATCTGTTGATGGTAAGCATCAGCGAACGATTTAAACCGTTTTGCGTCAAATATTGTTATATCGATTTTCTCTAAATTTGCCAAAATCGGTTTATTGCAATCGATAAGAGCATCGATAACATCATAATCCGCTAAATTATAAATCGCTTTCAAGTTTGACGTGTATTTAAATATTGTTTTCAATGACTCGTTAGAAATGTTTGCATTGATACGAATCGCTTCCAAACGGTGCCCAAAGTTTTGTGCGAATTGTTCCCATAATTTAAGTACTTTTGGTATGAATGCAATATTTATGCCTAATGACTTCAAATGAACGCAATTAACGATATGTTTGAATAAGTATAGTCTACTGTTAATGAACGTTCCATCGATGTTCAAATCAGTAATATAATGGCAATTTTTCAGAATAGATTCGAGCGTTCGCTCGTCCAGTGATAGCTGATCTTTGAGTTGAAGCACGTATTTGTCGGCATTTAACGAACGAAACCACCACTTATTAGCTTTAAATTTCGTTGTAATCACCAATTTCTTGTGCCCATTAAATATCAAACTTTTGAATTGCTTTGAAACGCATTGAATACGAAAGCAATCAGTTATTGTCAAATAACTTAATATCAATTCACACAAATCATCGCCGAATCTATCGAATGATTGTCTTCTATATTCTCTATTCATATTATTAACAATTGGTAATATACATGTTTTATTCTTTTATTTCAATTTAACCAATCAATTATAACTGCCTTTAATTGATAAGTATGATTTGATATTGCAATTAATACAAACTATGCGCCGAATATAATGCGCAATAAAACAGCGATATGTATGATAAACTAACCAATAAAAGTTTATTATGAATCATAACTTATGATGAAATTTGATGAAACAATCCATGATTCAGGGTTTTTAAAAGTTTTGGAATATAGACGCAAAATTTTTTAAAGGCGAGGATATTTGGGTTAGAAAAAATGAATAATCAGCAGGCTTTGGGTTGAAAATAACTTATTATATATACACACAATACGCACAAATATTTTTTGGCTAATCTTACAAATTATGGATTAAGTAAATTGTATTTAATATTTTAAGTAAATACAATTATAGTAAAATAAAAATAGTTTGATAGTAAGTGAATCACTAGATGTCACTACTGGAGGTGACCCACGAGTAAGGAAACCCAACTTTTTAATCGCTAAGAGACAACCGCCATCTATTCATTTTTTATTATACTTTTGTATAAAAAACATTCTCTGTATTGCGATCACATTTTTATCACAGTAAACATTTTATTTATTAATGTTATTTTTTGAAACACACGCAACATATTATTTATTTTTAAAATAATAACAAACTGGTCGAGAAAATGAGAAATGGATTGCGAATCAGTTTAAGGCTGTTATCAGTTAACAACAGCCCTATTATCAAGTGTTACCACACTATAATTCGATCTAACAATCAGTTATTGGTTTACGCAACGGTTAGACCATTCGGCACATCTATCAAACACAATAAGCAACAAACCTCTTCCACAGCAAACAAAAATGTGGCGCTAAGCGAAGACTCGAGACAAACCGGTAATTCCGACATAACCACAATCGGCGAAAGAGTTAAGCAAACCACTAAAGATGTGAGTTATTTGGGCGTAATATTAGGCGGCGCTGGAGTTATTTGTGTCATCTTTTACGTAATCTTTCGCGAGTTATTCTCGTCTCAGAGTCCGAGCGTTATCTATACTCGAGCTTACAAACGATGCAAATCTGACGCGCGCGTAATCGATAGGTTGGGTCAACCGATTAAGGGTTTCGGTGAGACAACCAGTCGCGGTCGCAGACGACACGTGTCTTCCGCTACCTATGAGAAGGATGGCGTGACTCACACTCGTGTCAAGTTCTACATTCAGGGACCCAATAGGAGAGCAACAGTTCAGGCGGAGGTTAGCAATAATTCAAATGATTTTCGGTACCTTTTCGTTGAGTTCGATGACTATCCAAGAAATGTGATCGTTTTGGAGGACAATCGAACTTAGAATCGATTTGTTGCCTTTTTATTTTTATTTTGTATATATAACGTGTTTAACAGATTTGATTGTGTTTCTAATTTGTTGCAATTATTTATCTCCGGTGTAATTATAACTTTTAAATAAAATCTTGCGTAATTGTTTTTATCATTACGTCTTTTTATTTATTATGGCTATTGTTTCAAATATTATCGAATTTTTATTTAGTGTTAAATAATTAATTTTTGTTATATTTTTAATCGCAAACTGATTTTACTGATTTTTCTGCTTTTCTCACAATATTTATTGTCACACCTATGAAAACTTCAATTACGATGAATTAAATTTCATTAAGTTTTACCTAATCGGCATAAAATTGAGTTACTTTATGATGCACCTCATGTGCACCGCTAGCACTTCATCATTTTACCCATCATTTCCACATCTACCTGGTATTATATTAGACATTTAATTGAACGAATAAAATTTAAGAGAAAACAAATCATATTTTATCGAATATATTTCAAACTTTTTCTCTTCAATTCTTTAATTTAGCCAATGTCTGACTTCAAGTCGACATTTATTTGACCTTACATTTTTACATTTTGGAATTAACATAGAATTATAGTATCTGTTCACTGTATGGAATCAATGTTAGACCTTCACAACTATTTCTCATTATTCCATTCCAATTAGTCATTTATTTGAACTTATTGAATATAATTTAGGGAAAACAATCAGTTTGAATATAATGTGTGAACTATTCCACACAAAATTTGACCTTAATTAGTTATTTATGAGCTTGACCTTGAGTTTCGACCTTGATCTTGACATACTTTCATTTTTAAAAATCGATTGAACTAAGTCATCGATTATTAAGAGGTCAAACCAACACATGCGACTCATAGATCACTTTAATTATCTTATAATTCATACAACAGATGGAGATCTATGATCAAAAATATTTTGTAGGTCAAGGTCACAAAGTGCATCGTAGAACAAACTTAAAACTGATGGTTTTCAAAATTAGGTTAAGGCCAAAATTCAAGGCCATAAACGACTAATAGAGCAGTTTTAGGTCGAATATTGTCAGAAGCTGACGAAATTGGGTCAGTTTTTTAGAATACCAGATACAGTATTGTGAATTTAATTGAAATAAGAATTAAATAATATTTTATTTTGCAAAAATTTTTTTTATTGATTACAGCAACTTTTATCGAATACATTAGAATTAGCGGTGAATTATATCATTTCAAAGTTAACCAACTAATTATATCAAATTAATTAATATATAAGCTTATATATCAAATATTTAAAAGTTTTTAATTGATATAAAACTGTCAATTAATGCGATTTTTAAAAATAAAGTTTTCATAGAATAGTGATGAAATGAAGTGCCAATTACATTGAGCACGAGATTCTTTTATTATTGTAAACTATGAGAATTAATACCGTGCTTAAACTCAAATATATACGATTATAATGATATAAACTTATGATTAGTTTAAAATATTTGGAGTAACTAGAGTTAAATAAATAATAAGACGTTTCTTGTCTACAATAAACTATATATCGGTCACAGATTCTTTATGACAAGCTTTGTCGGATTCATGTCTTAATTTAAAAATATTTATGAAGCTTTTTGTGGCAAAAAATATAAAGCCCGAATGTTTAATTTTAGAAAAATTTTAAAATAAATATTCAAATTTAGAAAAATAAAAGATAATAATCAGAATTAAGATTACGATTAAAATTAATGAAAATTTATAGATTTGATTTTATTATTAAAAATCATTCGAAGTAAAATCGGGTTTTTAATAATTAAACTTGTAGGGGTTTTGTCGGGCTTTTAATCTTTCACGATTAAATAGTCTAGTCTACAGTATAATATATAAAGTATCGCAGATTTGAAATGCGCGAAAGTCGAAAACAAGGAAATTCGCAAGCATTCGAGATATGGTTAATAGCATAACAGAAATATTGATTATTATTTTATAAATAATTTTAAAAGATTTTATATCTTATGGAATGTCATTTAAATTAAATGATTAGTAAGGCCTCGAAAATCGTTAGAAAAAAACGTGTAAAATAGTTTATTAATCGTTAGAAATTTTTTAAACCGTTAGAATCGTTAATTAAAAATAACATTTTTAGAATTGTTTAAGGTATATAACAACATTGGAATAGTCATCAGTACGTTTTTGAATGGTTTTAACAAATAGTTAATTAACGATTTTCAAGGCCTTAATGATTACATCTAAAATTTAGAAGACTAAAACAAATCGTTACTATTTAACTGGAATTAAGATATTTTTATATTGTATGTTTAGTAATCATTATCTAAAAATTATCGAATTTCAATCTAAAGAACAAGATTATTCATTGGCCATTGTTAGTCTTAGTAACCTTTTTTATTTTAAATGTAATCTGATGTGTGATATCAAAATATAATAAACAGTGAAGACATGCCTTAATATTATAGTGGCTAACTTTATATTTGGCGAAAATGCAACACATTTTCGTATCACAAGCAATTTAGATCAGAAATATAAATTAACTCACAAAAAATAACAATCAGTAGTGTTGTAATCACTTCTGAAGTGATTATTATTAATAATAATAATAATAATGTGCAATAGTAATATAACCAATAAAAAATAAATACTTTGATAATCAACAATTGGATTAGAATTCACGCTGACTGCGAGCAAAAGCTAAAAATATTTGCTCTAAAGTGGTGTCACTGACTAGATAGTCCTCAAACTGTAGCTGACCTCTGGCCGTCTCCATCACGCGAAACAGATGCGACCAAAGAACTGAAGTATCCGTGATATGGTAATGCAATAAGCATTGGTGCCGGTCTTTGAGCACCGCTGATGGCAGCGTTCTTTGGATGTGCTGCTCCACAGAACTAATATAATTTTGGTCGTCATTCAACTCTCGCTTCAATTTAATCATAACAGTAAATCCTTGACCGAATTTCGTTCGTAAATGCTGAGTGGATCCGAAACATTTAAACTTTCCATTTACCATAATCGCTATACGAGAGCATAATGCCTCACACTCTTCCATCGAATGAGACGTCAAAATAATCGCTGATTGAAATTTTTCCTGAATGTAGACAAGCGTTGCCCATATCTTTCTACGCGCCGCAGGATCGACACCAGCTGTGGGTTCGTCCAGGAAAATAACGGGTGGCGTACCTATTATGGCGAGAGCTAGCGATAACTTTCTTCGGTTTCCTCCGCTGTATGTTTCGGTGCACCGGTCAGCGTGATTCTGGAGATCACACATATCAATAAGACTCTGAACTTCGCCAGCGATCATGTTTGACCGCACACCGCGAAGACGAGCGAATAAGTAAAGCATCTCTCGTGCGGTAAGCTTTTCGAGCAGTGCGTCAAACTGCGGACAATAACCGATTTGTTGTTGAAATTGCTTCAAGTCGGTGCGCAAATTGTAATCACCGATCGTCGCATTACCGGCACTCATAAATAAATCCCCGGTTAACATACTGAATGTGGTTGTCTTGCCGGCACCATTAACACCTAACAAACCGAAACACTCTTCCTTATGAACTCCAAAAGTTAGGTGATCCACAGCAGTGAAGCACACTTTTCCGCTTAGTTTGAGAGAAGTGAAATATTTGGTGAGATCGATCACTGCCAGTGCGTCTTCTTTTAGCAGATTACTGTCACGCATATTCTCAACACGCTGTCTCTCGGCTAAAACATCCGAGTCTTCGGCGGATGGGAGCGTTTCATCCACTGATACAAGTGTTATGCCAGTTGTATTCTTCACGCTCTTTAATTTTTGTTGCGTAATAAGCGTATAGATTCTACGGCCGATATTACCTGAAATTAAAATATCATAAGTATTGGAATAATTTTTCGAATAAAATTGAACGATAACTTACCTTCCAATAGTATTAAAATGGCCATAAAAATAAAACCATCCACAACTAGATAGACAAATTCAGCGCCAACACCATAGCTATCGAACAGCAGTGGATTTTGCGAATCATAGCACTCATTATTCGGCTCACACGCGTCTTTACAGCAACCGTACATCATATTACTTCGGCTAATATTTACGCAAATTCCAAGCATATTCAACTGCGGACCCATATTTCGGCATAACTGTCCAAAAGAACCTATTCTGTATAATTTTTGAATTCCAAAACTCATCGAGAATACGGGAACCAAACGAAAGAAACCAATAATCGTATTAAATACGCTCTCGGATAATACGGGTGCGTGAAAAACATTCAACATTAAATCCATTGGACCCAAAGCCACAATAGCTATGAGACCGAACAGTAAGTAAATGATGACTAACACCGCGTAACCAGTGGACGGTTTCTTAAAACACATTGACAGGCAATACGCGAGTGGTATCGAAGCGAAACCAAATAGAAATAGCATTAAGAATAGGCCAATCGCTGTGTTTGGTTGACCGAAATAAACTTTGTTAAAGTCGAAAATGGCAAATATAATGAATATGAAAATCACAGCCAAAAGATGGTTTAATAAATCGAATAATAGATTACACAACCAGAATGTGCACGAAGACAATCCGGTCATCAGTTGCAATAATTTCGATTTCGATACTCTTTCGTTAATCGGAAATAGGATATAAGAGGCAGCAATAAATGGCACAGTGATCGGTGTCAGTAACAAACAACTAACGATCCAACCAGATATTATCGTCAAATATGTTAATTCAACGCGTCCCTCAACTAACGGATAATTATCGACTGTTATAGAAATTTGTCCATTTTTATCGGGAATTAAAGAATTAATCAGCGCTTCGTACAATAAGTTAATAGAAATCGGTAGAGAATGTGACGCTTCGTTATTATACCATGGAATCAGTTTTAATTTATATTCTGCAGTCTTGTTAACTTCAGCTCCAATTAGATAATGTTTTGTATAGAAATCGATATTATCGGAATATTTTAATGCCCATTCATTAGGATTTATTTCGATATCTTCAGTTTTTAAGTCATGATTTTGCGCTAATAATGCATATGTTTTCCGGAAATTTTGTAAATTCATATCATTAACTCGAATGAAACCATTCGTTGCACCATAAAGTTCTTTAATATCAAGCCTTAAATTTTTCGTATCACCAGAACTAGAGCCACGAATTTTGTAATCGGTTAACAATACCACAATAAATAAAAAACCAGGAACTAATAACTGAAACACGATCATAGGTAAGTAACGCCTCGCAAAGTGGAAACGTTTAATTAGTAAACCGATGCAACGATTTTTAAGCAAATCAAACCCAGTTAAATGATCGCTACTTTTTACGAGCAAATTATCGCACGACGATTCACTATTTCCGATTTTCTTCGAACTTCGAACAAACTTGTTGTCGTCATCATTGGTCGTTTCGAATTCATTGCCCACACGGAGAAACACGTCTTCCATTGTAGTGATGGATAAGCCACACGAAGCGATGCCCAGTTTCTCTTTATTGCGTTCGATATCATCAAACAAATTGGGTAATACTGTTGATGTCCGCTCTTTTTCGTCACCAGATATGCTATTAACTCTCATTAAACGATTACTATTACTACTATCATCTAATGAATAAATCACTTCGGACTGAATTTCGGTGTGAAGCTGAGCTTTAGGCAAATATTTCCTCAGAATCTGTTCCACAAATTCACTCGAATAATTCACGCCTTTAGCTATTCTTAAATGATAACCGGCACCGAATCGCTTCTTCAAAAACATGGATGAACCACAACATTTAATCACTCCCTCAGACATTATTGCGATTCGATCGCCGAGAACCTAAAAATTAGATAAGTTTTGTTTTCATTAATGATAATACCGTAATAAAAATAAAAGTAAAATAATTTGCGTAAATTTAATTTCATTCTTACATCTGCCTCTTCCATGTAATGAGTTGTCAATAAAATAGTACACTGAGTGCGTAAATCTTGAAGCAAATCCCAAACAATTCTTCTCGCCTCTGGATCCATACCTGATGTCGGCTCATCAAGAATTAAGATTTTCGTGTCACCAATCATAGCGATACCTAAACTCAACTTTCGTTTCATACCACCAGATAAATCTACGGCCAAACAATTCTTCTTATCGGTTAACTGTAAAGCTTTTAGTGTTTTTTCTATTTCTTTAGTAACGCCACTCCAAGAATAACCTTTTACAACAGCGTACAGCTTAAGATGCTGTTCAACTGTAAGTTCATTATAGATAATGTTTTCCTGAGGACAGAGACCAAGACTTTTTCTCGCCTTATTTGTTTCGGTAATGATATTGAAACCATCAACCAAAACAGTGCCAGCGGTTGGCGGAAATATTCCGGTAATCATATTCATTGTTGTGGTTTTTCCGGCGCCATTATGTCCGAGAAGCACTGTTATCTGGTTTCGATATATATTTAATGACACATTTTCGACCGCAACCTTACGTTTACTTCCGATTCCAGTGAATACTTTGCGCAAATCCTGAACTCGTATTCCAATAGCCGAGGAATTAGCCGTTTCGCGTTCAAAATTTTTCGTGTCAAACTTTTCCAGTTCTTTGAAATTATCATTTTTAACGTCGCCGGAACTATAAGATTTTGGAAACCAATACGAACGAGTAAATGGGAAATACAATGGTTTGGGAACGCCGTACTGCCACGGCCACACTGAATCGATGTACCAAATTAAAAACGCGTATAAAGAGCACGCAAATAGCATCATAAGCATCACTGATCCCAGCGTTAAATTCGCGTAAAGCGTTGTTTCCGTGTATAATCGCGACCAACTGGCGCCTAAAGTAGATATTTCGAACTGACCGAATATGGCCAAACACCACGACAGACCCATGTTTGGTAATAGCGACGATAATAGTCGATTTGGATTTGTTTCGATAATATTCATGCCTTTGTAGAACGCGGGGTTTAGTAAACCGAAAGGCACGCCGTAAGTGACGATCCAAACGATAACTGTGACGACAACAGCCAAAACTGGTCGATTGAATACGGTTGTGATTAGCATACAAAATAGTATTGATTGAGCGCAATAAAGCGCGATCACTACGAAAAATAAAAAGCCGTCCGAGTAATTCATTATAGGTATTCCTTTAATGCCGACGAAATATAGTATTGTGAACACTATATTGTGAAACAGCATTACTGTGAAATAATTGATGAAATGCGATCCCCAGAACACCCAATCAGACATTCCCATCATTCGTAGCAACTCTTTAGCTTTGGCCACTTTCTCGTCGGTAATCCGTTTAACAATTAGAGGGCACATAATCACGTAACCGATGACAATAGTGGCCGCAACAAAATCTTGAAGCGAAAATATTTGGCTTTCCCTTCCGCGCGATAAATATCTGGGATATGGTAACCTGAACGCCGATAATTCCCCGATATTCATCCGTATATTTTTGCTCTCCATTTGTTTATTAAAATATGCGGTATTTATCAATGTCTGAATCACACAAAAATAGCTTTCGTACACTGTGTTCGACTGAAGACTGACGGGTCCAGTTTGAAACTTCACTGGATATAGACTGTTGACGCGCGAAGCCATTTCTCCGATCATCCGAATGGTGTAATGAAACTTATCTGGCGTTTCAATTGTAGCGTCGTTTACGTCGAATATAATACCGAATGTATTTGAAACTTGAAAACTAGTAGATTTGTTGGCCGCTAAAGATTCCATTTTTGAATTGACAGCTTCGCCATTCGATAACGGCAACAATTGAAGAGACGAGTAATAGCTAAAATTTTTAAGTTTTTCCATCAATTGGTTAGTAAATCGATTTTCGGGCGCATAATAAATGGCCGCTGGATTGAAACCATACGATGGAATATATTGAAAGTTTATATTAAGGGTCGTATCATTGTATATAACTGGTCCCAAATATTGATTATTGTTATTAGTGTCACGTTTCACAGTATCAGATGAATTCACTGATTTTGACGACTGCGGGTTTGTTGACGCGTATACATAACACACTAAAATCGCTAACAATAGCGGTACGAACAGCTCGAATATAGTGGACAACCAGTGGCGTCGTCTCATTATCCACGACTTCCACAATAGTATCGCCAATTGATTCAAAATAATTGATGCCATTATGTTTGCGTCGCATACGATTTAAATTCTATTGCTTAGAAATAATATAATTTTATAAAATTCTGTTGTTTAGAAATAATATAATTTTATAATCATTAAAACAATTAATTATTATAGTGACTAAATTTAATAGTTTACCTTAATTGCGTTGTTTTTTAATTTATTTAATTGATCGCAGTTTTAATGGCAGTAATTATGGGGTGAAACACACGTTTTTTGAATTACCATCACTTGATTTCTACGGTAAGTCATTACACAAACACTACATATGTTCTGTTATATTATTAAACAAATCATTAGTGAAATATAATTATAGGAAAAAAATAAATTAACAGAAAAATCGTATCATATATTTTAGGCAACGAGAGAAAAACAAATGTTTTTTTTAAAGATTTTCGCAAACATATACTCTCGATATATTATGTTACGTCACATGATTACTAATACTGTAACAGTCTTTTGTAGTTACAGTGAAATACAGTTATAACGAACAATTTTCATTAATTAATTTTTATATGATAATATTATTGTTCAAACTTTTAAAATAAAGTAATTATTAATTTAAAATTTTTAATTAAAACTAGAATTATTTACCTTAATTAACAAATTATTATTTAGTCAATTAGACTATAAGAGAGCCTTTCACTTAAATAATACCATAGAGTTGAGGTAACACTAATTATTTAATCGTTAGACTTTATAAAAAGAAAATTTAAGAATTTTAAATGTGATTTGCATAAATGGATAATTATTTTTATAGAAAAATATTTTTGTAATCATTAAATGCTAATGTTTAAATAATTTAATATTGTATATTTATTATTCATCGATAAATTCATTGATTCACCTACCGTTTCGATTCGCTTTAATAATACTTACGATTAGTAGCAGTAATGCGCATAAATATAAGCATATTGTTTATTCCAACACGCAATGTGAGTCATTTCATTGTAATAATTGTAATATTAATTTAAATAGTAATATACGTAAGTTATTTGAAATTTTCGAGCCTGAGTTGAGTTTATACTTATTGAGATAGATTTTAATTGGAAAAGCTTTGGCACTGACGAGTACAAACTTTGTTTTGAGCCTATATTTCTTGTAAGAATAAAAAAAGCAAATAAGAATTTTCATAAATTAAATGCAATAAAATTAAAGAGGGCGTTATAATAAAATATATTTGAGATGTGTTATGTAGAGATTCAGGTTATTTAAAAAATCAAATGTTAAAGAAATTAAATTAAAAACATTTGGTTTTATGAAATAATGTAACTTTTTAAAGTTTAAAGTATAGGCAAAATCTTTAATGGTTTTTGTTTGCAAATAAATTAAATGAAACTGAAAGCAGATCGAGTCTAATCCAAACTTATGGTACAAAATGAGACTCACGGTCAGACAATTGGTAGTGCGTGTTATGTTGCAATACAGTAGTTTCCAAATGTGTTTTCTATTTGCCATTAAAAATTTTAAATGCTTTACAATTATGAATTTATTTCAATATATTCTCGAAATACAATTATGATTAAATGTTTAATTAACACTTAATTTGATACAATATTAATGATTCAAAAGATTCACAATCTATTTATGCGTTTTTTGATAATAAAATTTGTTAAAATTATCACTTATGTGTGTCGAATTTATGTATAGTATAAATTTAGTTAATTTAGATGTGGTTTTAATTTACTAGTAAATGATTTAAAAAAACAATTTTAGTAAAAAGTCTATTCTAAGCTAAATATTACTTCAAAATAAAAAAATCTATATAAAATCTGTTATGCTTTCCGCATAACAATCAAATATTTTAATTTAACGAGCTCTTCGTCGCTCACAAAATATTCGGCGTATTGATAATGGTTTTTATTTACTCCACCAATCAATTTGCCGAACGGAACGATAGCGTTGTCTATAATAGCAATATCGGTCATATCGCGACACAATAAACTGTCGTATTTTTTGGTTGTATAACCGTTCGGTAGACCAGTACCATCACTATCATATAGATATATATAATGCATTATTATTATGAATTATTATTATTGTTTTATGAAACTAACAGATTTCCGACTGCAACGTCAACCACAAACATGATAACGAAATCATAGCTTTTTCCGGTTAAATATCCATTAGATTTTAACGAATAGTTGTAAGATTTTTGAGTGGTATCACCGAAAAACAGTCCAACACCTTTATGATGCCACAAACACAAAACTTTTAGTCCATTCTTTAAAATACCGTAACAATTATAGATAGGAGTTCCGTGAAATAATAGCATTCGTTTACAGCTTTCGAATTGTTTAAAGCTTTGTTCTTCGGTTTTTCGTTCGATTTTAAAAATATGTTTTACAAAATAATTTTCTCCTGAATTTGTGACATATCTATGTATTATTTTATATTCATCACTGGTATCAGATAACAAATCAATTCTACAATTCAATTCATCCATAGTATGCGCGTTCGCAAACAAACCATAATTACGATTTAATCGATCGCTTTCTTTCATTCCGTATCGTCTGTACAACAAATTTAAATGCTTTATCTCGTCTGATACGAAATTACATGAATGGTTGGTTGAATTTGTCGATAAATAATCTAAAATCTTCGTTTCCAATTGTTTGTCGTACGTTTCGTGTTCGGGTAATCGATAAAAGTGTCGGATTGTAATGGAAAACAATTGCGTGAAATCGTCAATCGGTTGCGTAAAGCGATTGGGAATCACTCTGTTCTCAATTGACTTCAGGTCATGACAATAAAAAATCCAATTAAACGTATCATAAAGCTGTTCATGATATAAACAGCCATAACTACTTCCAAGTTGTTCGCTGTTAGTGTATTCCACCATAAAATTGATGGAATCATTATTATTGTGTTCATATTCATTATCAGTATGTTTCAAATTTTGTTTGTTATCCAAATTAACAGACATTTTAGTGTTGCGTTCGTTCTTCATTGATCATCTAATTTATCTAACGATTTGTGTTTAAATTGAATTTAGTCCAACTAATTGGAAACTAGTAATTAAAAATAAAGTTTATAACGATTACCTAATAGTAATCAATAAATGTTTTCAAATCCGACTTTTATCACTTCAATCAATGCGTAATAAACATAAAACACTACAGCGCATATATGATGGCATATACGGTCATTTAATATGACATAATAATAATCATTTTCAATAGTGTTATAAATGAATGGTTTTTGTTTGTTTATGCGTTCAATTTGTTTTATAATACTATTCAAGTCACTATTATTTGATTAAATTATTTATTTGAATAAAAGTTATCATTTATTAATATCAATCACATAATTTCAAAAATGAGTGATATAAATGATTGGATTTTTGTTAAACAATTGAATTGTGACAATAAAAAGTTTATAAGTATTATACCGCAATACTCGAGAGACACCATAAACGATAATTACCATCTCAATGGAAATATAGTAATGTATTGCGTCACTAATGATGATAATGTATACGTTTATGGCTGTATTGACGGAGAAATTACCGGTGATGTGAACAAGAATTTTATGTCGGAACCAAAAAAAGTCGAAGAATTGTGTCAAAAACAATTGATTGATATTAAGTGGGGTTTAAATTTTATGATTGCGTTAACTAAATTCGGTCGTTTATATTCGTGGGGTTTGAATGATTGCGGACAACTGGGACATGGATATAGTAGTAGTAGTACTCATTATATGAAGCCAACGATTATTGAATGTTTGAGTGATAAATATATTATTGATATCAGTTGTGGTTATAATTATTGTTTAGCGCTGACACGAAATGGTGAAGTATTTGAATGGGGAAACAATAAATCATCCGAAGTGATAGACGTAATCACGAGTCCTGTTCAAGTGATTGGATTACAATTTCAAACCATTATTACTATCAGTTGCGGCGCTTTTCACTCAATAGTTCTTACGGACTTTGGAGATGTGTTTAGTTGGGGAATGAATAGTAAGGGACAATTAGGTATTGGAAGTTATACTGATCAACGTATTCCGATTAAAATTGATAATATAAATGGAGATAAAATTGTTAAAATTAGTTGTGGATCATATCATAGTATGTTATTAACAGAAAATGGAGAAATATATGTGTTTGGTTGTAATAAATTTGGTCAAATTGGAGACGATTGTAATGAGAATAAGAATATTCCTATTAAATTGAATATTAAGACTAAATTTGTTGATATCGATACTTTGGGATTTACTTGTGCAATATCTATAGGCCTTTCTGTGGATGAGTTATGTTATAATTGGGGTCAATGTGATCAACAAACTATTACTAAACCAACTATAACACAATTTAAAACTATTAATGAAGTAATGATGAAATATTTGAAACCTAAAATGACATGTAAAGCATATTATTTTATGAAAACTTTTGAAAATATGTCACCAAAAGAAAGATTTGAAGAAA